>PYXC01000815.1:187500-217500 GCA_015244755.2 Tenualosa ilisha
GCTCTCCTTCTTTAGCAGGTCAACATTAAGATACCCCCCCCACCCCCGCAACAATGCACACACGCATGACTTAATCTGCATCTAACAGACCCTCACCACACACACTCTCCCTCACACACAGATGTATACACACACACACACACACACACACACACAGTCACACACCTGCCCTCATGAACAGATACTGATCTCTGCCTATTAATGGGGGCTGTCCGTGTCAACATGGCACCGCTTCAGTGCGTGTTAATCGCAAGCCTTAACCCCCCTCCCAAATAACAGATGTCAGACAAGCTCTGATGACAAGATTGAAATGAGCTCTTGTTCGGTGTGTGTGTGTGTGTGTGTGTGTGTGTGAGATGGTTGATGTCGCTTGTCTTACCTTATTGTCTGACTGTGGCTGCTATTCCCACCCCGTGTCTCTGGGAATGAGGGAGGACTTGCTCCTCTCCTTCTCTCCTCTCCTCTCCTCTCTTCTCTCTCCTCTTCTCTCCTGCTCTGTCTTTCTCTTTCTCTCCCCGCGGCCGTGTCTCTCTCCTTTGTGAGGACGGAGGCGGCGTTCAAAGCATCCCTTTATTTTGTCCTCGCCTCGCAGCTGACAGGGAAGAGCCGAGTGGCCAGTGAGTCCAAACCGACCGATGAGGTGCTCACGCAGAGACCGGGAGAAAGGACAGAAACGCACACCGACACACACAAATGGCTCACACACCAGAGAACGATCCGCCGGCGCTGGATTCACTCCTCCTCGCTTTCTTCTCTATCCTCCTTTCAGCCATGCATGGCAGCTCACGCACGCACGCCAAGCGCTCCTCAGCAAAGGCAGGGGAAAATAAAGACATGGGAAAGATGCTGGAGAGAGACGGCGACGTATGTGCCTCTGTGTGTGTGTGTGTGTGTGTGTGTGTCTGCTTCCCACTCCTCCTTTTTTCTCAATCTCTCTCTTTCTATTCCTCCCTCTGTCTCTCCATTGGTGGTGGTGGAGACTGTGGGTAGTGCTGTCAGTGCGCGCGGAGTGACATCTGTGAATGTGTTTGTGTGCGGCTCCAAAGTAGCCTCTTAAGCGAGGGAGAGACCACCCCCCTCTCTGCCGCGCTGAGATGGGCTCGCTAATGGCATGTACCATTGCAGCACAGCACGGGGAGGGCTGCGGAGACACAGCAGAGGGAGAGAGAGAGAGAGAGGGAGAGAAAAGGAGAGGGAGGGAGGGAAGGGGGTCAAGTGGGAGAGAGGGGGCAAAAAGGGGAGGGGGATGTGGAGTGTGTGTGTGTGTGTGTGTGTGTGTGTGAGTGAGCGTGCATGTGTGTGTGTGTGTGTGTGTGTGTGTGTGAGCGTGCATGTGTGTGTGTGTGTGTGTGTGTGTGTGTGTGTCTGAGTTAGCACACGAGAGTGAGAGTGCATCTGTGAGAGAGAGCTAAAGTGACGGACAGCTGCATTTCCAGGGAGCCCTGCAGAGTTCCCCCCCTTCCATCATGCTTCTTTCTGGGCTGAAAAGAGGATGAGAGCTTCAGCTTTTTTAACAACCCAGTTCACTTCCCAGCTCAGTGTGGCTTGTTCAAGCTTGTCTCTGTTTCCCCTCTTCATCCCTCTCCTCCTTCCCCTTCTCTCCCTCCATCCCTGCAGGACTGACCTTTACCTCAGAGCGAGTTTCTTATCCTTGCCTGAGACCCTCCTAGAGAACTGTAGAACATTCTGGAACCATTGCCCATTACATAATGGAATGTATAGCCGTTTGGACTGCACTTTCTGTGTGTCTCTAGATGTATGTGTAGGATGACTCAATGCAGTGTGGAGGGTGTTGTTTTCATGGCTTCCTTTGACAGTGCCGTGTGTGTGTGTTATATCTGTGTCACCCTGCAACATGTGGTGAGAAAACGTGCAAACCTACACACACATACACACCAACACACACTCCTTGCAAATGCTCGCGCACACGTCCATGCACTCTCCAACAGCATCCTGGGAATTATCTGCAATAAATTCAGTCTGAGCGTTCTATGCATTCCAGTTTGATTATCACAAAACCCCACCCTATATTGGAAGACATACAGTATGCATCTTGGTGTCCTCCAACTGGCTGTGTTGTATACCATAAATACACTGGGATTTACCACTAGTGTAGGTAAATAGAAGTTGTTCCCACATGAAGTCTTGCACCAAATTACCTTGGTTGCATTGCTAATAAAATATTGATTAAAATAAATAAATTGAGATGGATCTATTATTGAGACCAAAGCACAGCCCTAAAAGAGGAGATGAGATCATCTGTTATAAGTCAGAGTGACAGAGGTAAAGAGAGAGTCAGACAGACTAGCAAAAAGAAAAGACTTCATGTGTCAGAGAGAGAAGAGAAGAAAAGAGAAGAGAAGAGCAAGAGTGAAAGACCGAGAGAGAGAGAGAGAGAGAGGGGGGGGGGAAAGAGGGAGAAAGAGAGAGCAAGCTGTCCATGGAGGAACATTGCCTAGGAAGACTGAATTGCAAAAGTGGGTCACATTGTGTGGAGGTGCTGATGGATTCTCCCTGGAAGGACAGAGAGAGAGAGAAAAAAGGAGAGATGGGACAGAGAGAGAGAGAGTGAGAGAGAGAGACAGAATGTGGAAGGAAAGGAAATAGTGTCAAAAGAGGGAATGAGACGTGGAAAGAGACAAAAAGAGAAGCTTACAGAAAGGGAGAGAGATAAAAGGAAACAGAGGGAGATTTGCCTGAGGTAGTCAGTGTTGTACTCTAAAGGCCACTGACATGTCAGAGCTGGTGGACCAGAGTATTACTGTAATACTCTCATATAGACTCCCTTTAGTACTGCTGCTGTCTCATAGACTCCCTTTAGTACTGCATCTGTCTCATAGACTCCCTTTAGTACTACTGCTGTCTCATAGACTCCCTTTAGTACTACTGCTGTCTCATAGACTCCCTTTGGTACTGCATCTGTCTCATAGACTCCCTTTAGTACTACTGCTGTCTCATAGACTCCCTTTAGTACTACTGCTGTCTCATAGACTCCCTTTGGTACTGCATCTGTCTCATAGACTCCCTTTAGTACTGCTGCTGTCTCATAGACTCCCTTTAGTACTGCATCTGTCTCATAGACTCCCTTTAGTACTGCTGCTGTCTCATAGGCTCCCTTTAGTACTGCTGCTGTCTCATAGACTCCCTTTAGTACTGCATCTGTCTCATAGACTCCCTTTAGTACTGCTGCTGTCTCATAGACTCCCTTTAGTACTGCATCTGTCTCATAGACTCCCTTTAGTACTGCTGCTGTCTCATAGACTCCCTTTGGTACTGCATCTGTCTCATAGACTCCCTTTAGTACTGCTGCTGTCTCATAGACTCCCTTTAGTACTGCATCTGTCTCATAGACTCCCTTTAGTACTGCTGCTGTCTCATAGACTCCCTTTAGCACTGCATCTGTCTCATAGACTCCCTTTAGTACTGCTGCTGTCTCATAGACTCCCTTTAGTACTGCTGCTGTCTCATAGACTCCCTTTAGTACTGCATCTGTCTCATAGACTCCCTTTAGTACTGAGGCTGTCTCATAGACTCCCTTTAGTACTGCTTTTGTCTCAAAGACTCCCTTTAGTACTGAGGCTGTCTCATGGACTCCCTTTGGTACTGTGTCTATTATCTATAGTCTGTTAGTCTGCTAAATTAATAAATGTAAACGTAAATGTAAATGTAAAATGTAAAATGTACATTATGTTATGGACTCCCTTTAGTACTGGTTCTTTTTTACGGACTCCCATCGCTACTGTGTCCCTCTCATAGACTCTGATTGGTCAGACATCTCTCATGGACTCCCATGGTAAGGCATGTTTCTGAGAGACTGCCATTCATATCATCTTTTCTCCTATGAGTCACCACATCTCCACCACTACATCACAGATCTAGGCCCTGTGCATGTGGCCAAAACAAAGCAGAATTAGAAGTAAGATGACTGCAGCTGCTGATTACAGTCTGAATTTTGGGTTTATCTCACGCTCACATTGACTGCCAGCTTATGGTATCTGTCATCTTATTGCCAAGTCACCATCTCAATCTGAACTCTCTCTCTCACCTAATGTCTGACCCTAACTCTCTCTCTCTCTCTCTCACCCAGTGTCTGACTCTAACTCTTTCCCTCTCTCTCTCTGACCCAGTGTCTGACCCTAACTCTCTCTCTCTCTCTCTCTCTGACCCAGTGTCTGACTCTAACTCTCTCTCTCTCTCTGACCCAGTGTCTGACCCTAACTCTCTCTCTCTCTCTCTCACCTAATGTCTGACCCTAACTCTCTCTCTCTCTCACCCAGTGTCTGACTCTAACTCTCTCTCTCTCACCTAATGTCTGACCCTAACTCTCTCTCTCTAACTCTCTCTCTCTCTCTCACCCAGTGTCTGACTCTAACTCTCTCTCTCTCTCTCTGACCCAGTGTCTGACCCTAACTCTCTCTCTCTCTCTGACCCAGTGTCTGACCCTAACTCTCTCTCTCTCTCTCTAACTCAGTGTCTGACTCTAACTCTCTCTCTCTCTCTCACCCAATGTCTGACCCTAACTCTCTCTCTCTCTCTCTCTCTCTCTCTCTCTCACCCAATGTCTGACCCTAACTCTCTCTCTCTCTCTCTGACCCAGTGTCTGACCCTAACTCTCTCTCTCTCTTTTTGGCCCAGAGTCCCCATCAGTTAATCCCTGCCATTGCAGTGTGAACTGATGATCTTCATTTTGTTATTGTTACTGTAGCTTGGTATGCTCATGGAAACAAAATATCAGAGCCATGTTAATTATATATTAAACCTCTCATGGAATCAGGAAAATAAATTAGCTACTGGTTTGGATCAGACAACAAAATATTAGATGATGCATTTAGGCTACTTCATCAAATATGAACACTATGCTTGTCAATTACATGAAACCAGAAATGAAGCTCAGTGGTAAAGTGTGCAGTGTGGTCACTGAGACCAATTAATTATTTACTGCGCTGACAAATACCATTCCATTTATTACCTTGTAATAAACACAGTGCTGACCACAGCACAAACATGCAGTCATTTAACGATATGTAGTAGAAGCTGTCTTCTGAAAGCGAATCTATCAACTCTGAGCTTACAGAAGTGGCGCCTAAATGTCAAATGTTTGTGAATAATTGATGAATGAGAGGCAGGTTTCAGTGCGTGTCTGTGTGGAGGAGTGAATGAGACGTGGGTCTAGTCACAGAGGAGAGCCCTCAGATGAGCTAGCGATTGCGTGCAGCATTTCACGTCTCAGTGCTAAGTAGTATTTTGGGTATAATTCCGTCACAGATTTTACACGGGGCTATAGTGACTCATTCTCTCTCTCTCTGTTCATTCTTTCTCTCCCACTCTACCACTCCCACTATTTAAATGTGTGCTTTTGAAGTGTGTGTGTGTGTATGTGTGTGTGTATGTATGTGTGTGTGTGCAACCACTGCGTCTGACTAGGTGTATGTATTATAGCCAACCAAAGACAAACACAAGAGGATTTAAATCCTGCCGGTCAGGTTTTACTACAGATGATTTTGTCCACACAGGTCAGACAGAGAGATGAGCGTATAGGTTAAAAAACAAAAGAACGAGAGAGAAAAATGACTTTCAAAACAGAATTAGCATCTCATTCATTTAGATTGCATAGAGCCCATTCATGGTCATGGGGGGAATTACTTTTTAGGGCCATCATTATTTCTAGAGTGTTGTTTGCATTCCCAAGCAATACTTGTGCCAACACACAATGTTTGAAGTGAGTAAATATATCTGAGCATTTAACACTAAGTTCAAAAAAAGGCCCTGTGAGTGACTGATTCCGTTGCACTGAGGAAGGTAAATTAAAGCCTATTGAAATGGGGAATTGGGACCATACAGGGAGTGAATACAAACCTCTAGCGTGACAAGAGATAAATATGGCAAGGAAATGCAATATTCTTCGAGCAAATTCAAATGTATTGCTGGGGAATGCAAACAGCACTCTTAAAGAAATTCTCACATTTAAGTATATATATATATATAAAGGTGAGAATTTTTTTAAGAGTGCTGTTTATATATATATATATATATATAAATCCATGGTGTGAAGCTTTTGTGGCTGAATCTTTGAAAGCTTTTGCAACTCACAGATTCCCATACCTAATCAAGCAACACCTGTAGCAAGGAAATGTCTATAGAGACACAGATATTTTATTTAGCGATCTCTTATTGTTAAGCACTTTTCTCTCCCTGCAGCAGTGACTTTATTTGATGAACGCAACATCTGCTGAACTCAATATCAGTAGCCTGGAGCATGGATACTTTCTTTACCTTAGAGATTGGTGAATGGGATTTTTTTTAAAAAGTAACTTAATTATTCTTTTTGTGGACAATATTCTGCAAGTTTTTGGCCAGACTGTACGCACGTATAGTGGTGATGTTCTAGGTTGCCTTGCCCAGGAGCGAGTGCAGGGCAAGTGCTCTTTAGTGCCCCTGGTGGCCTGTGCTGGGCACTGCAGGTTGAGGGATGTGGTGGCTTGTTTTCACAAGGTGTCTCAGGGGCTGATTTATTTGCGCCTGTCAATGCGTTTTTAGGACCATGTGCTGATTATACAGCTAGTGATGAGGAGCAGGGGGAACAGCTGGGTGAAGATGGAGAGAGGGACAGAAGGAGGAGAAGAAGGGAGGAGAAGGACAGAGGGACAGAGGGAGGAGAGGAAGGGAGGAGAAGGAGAGAGGGACAGAGGGAGGAGAGGAAGGGAGGAGAAGGAGAGAGGGACAGAGGGAGGAGAGGAAGGGAGGAGATGGAGAGAGGGACAGAGGGAGGAGATGTGGCATGTTGACAGTGGCACGGAGGGAGAGAGAGAGGGAGAAAGATAGAGAGGTAGAGAGAGAGAGAGAGGGAAAGAGGGATGGATAACAGAGAGCGAGTTGGATGAGGTGAAGGAGAGTTCTGTAGTGTCAAAGCCAATGAGGTCTTAAATCTTCCTCTTCTGATTATTGCCTCTGGGTGAAGTCTCCTCACCACTGAGAGAGGACATTGTGTCTCTCTGCGTTTTTCTTCATATGAGTGTGTGGCTAGAATTCTGCCTGTGTGTGTGTGTGTGTGTATGCCCGTGCGTGTGTGTATGTGTGTGTGTCTGTATGTGTATGTCCGTGCATGTGTTTATGTGTGTGTGTGTGTGTACGTGTGTGTGTGTGTGTGTGTGCGTGTGCGTGTGTGTGTCTATGTCCGTGCATGAGTATATGTGTGTGCGTGTGTGTCTGTGTCTGTGTGTGTGTGTGTGTGTGTGTGTGTGTGTGTGTGTGTGTGTGTGTGTATGTCCGTGTGTGTGTGTATGTGTGTGTATGAGTGTGTGTGTGTGTGTACTGGTCTGCTAGACCCCCCCCAGCCATCTGTTCTCCCTTGCTCAAAGGAACGCCAAGCTAGATGAAGGAGGTCGAACAGGGTGATCAAGAGCAAGAGAGAGAGAGATAAAGCAACAGAGAGAGAGAGGAGAGAGAGAGAAAGAGGAGGAGAGAGAGAGAAAGAGGGAGAGAGAGAGGGGCGGCAGGCCAGCATTTCCGCACTTTGCATCAGAGCAGAGCAGAATAGATCTCAGTGTTTTTCCCATCCGAGATGCAGCACTGAGCTGAAGGAAGACCATGCCCATTGGTCCAGTCCACTGTCATTTAGTGGCCCCAGCGCCTGGCTTTCTCTGAAGGAGAAGACAAGACTCGGCACCCATGGCAAACAAAAACCGCCATGAAAAAACATTCAAGGAAGCGCTCCAAAGCCTGTAGTCAGGACCCCTGAACAAAAACACCACAGAGTGAGAAAGAGTTACTTTTCTGTCTCCCATCCATTCAGAGAAGGAAACCTGACCCTGACCTCACCCTGACCCTCACGAATCTAATGGTGTACCGGGTGTTAAAAAGGATCCTCCAACTCTGCCATCTAGAATCTGTTTCTGGTTTGTTCCTTCTGTTGTCTTAATATTTCAACTAAAATGCTGTTCTGAAATGCTTAACTGTCAATCAGGCAGCCCAGGTTCGATTCCGGAGCCCCATGTTGCGAGTCTGTGCTGCTTTGGGTAAAAGCTTCCATACCAGTCAGCTTTAGTTTACCATTTCACTTCACCAGTTGTTAGTTTGCCTGTAATAGCAGAAATACATTTTTTCTTTGGTCTCTTACATGTATTTACATGAGTGTGTGTGTGTGTGTGTGTGTGTGTGTGTGTAGAGAGAGAGAGAGAGAGAGAGAGAGAGAGAGTGGGACACAGCAATGGGTTTTAATGCAGGAAGAGTAATTGTTCTGGAGGTAGGGTTTGTACACACATTGGTGAATAAACGACTGTCAGCTTGTTAATGAATTAAAGCTGCACCTGTGAACTTAAATGGCTGAACAGGTGAGCAGGTTGACCAATGAGCATGCAAGAGAGCTAATGAGAGAGGGAGCTAGAGATGGAGGGAGAGAGAGAGAAGGAGAGAGAGAGAGAGAGAGAGAGAGGGAGAGAGAGAGAGAGTCAGAGCTGTGTCTCCTTTAGGACCTTTTGAACTTTCAACATCTGTTCCAGTAAATGAACACACTATTATATGTTCATTCAGCGCTAATAGTAAGTCACTGAAAGATGCCAAATCAATTCAATGCTGGCGTGAAGGGTGGTATTTACAACAATGGAATAGAAAGTGCTAGAATGTCTCAAGTTGAGTGCATCCCACGGTCGGCGCAGGTATGCCATAAGGCCTGAGTTTGTGTTTAAAGATCTAACTCTAAGCAAGACCACTCAGTGACATGATAAGCACTTTTCCATTAGAATTTGATGAAGGGCATCTTTAGCGGATTGTGGATGGTCAGTTTATGGGTTCCTTTCAGATCTGATTTATGACAGCATCAACACAGCAAACCTACAGGAGCGAAGCATCTTCCTGCCTGCCAATGAAATATGGATGCTCTACGGGTGGGAACCACAATGAGAGTTTCATTGACTGCAGCAGAGTGGCCATGGCTGCTTAAGGATGAGCTGCTTCATAATGCTCTAACTCTTCTCTCAGAGGCTGGGGACTATCGACGGACCGCCACCCAGCGTGGCCTGGGGCTCTGGAATGGATCCCTCCCTGGCGTGGTCTGGATTTGAGAGGAAGGAAGGACTCTCTTCTCATTCTAGTCCACTCTCACCCTCTCTCTAGGTTTTTTCCCTCTGAAACGTCCTCTCCGACCTCAGTGGCTGTGCATTCTGAGGAAATGATGTCATGAGGGTGTTGACTGGTGTGGTCTGTGGGGGAAATGGTTGGCCTCGCCAGTCATTCCAGTGGACGTTTAGGCTTCAGCTATAAACCTGCAGAGGCAGGGGAAGGGCAAGGAGCTGCTAAGAGACATCATGCTAATGGAACAGGCCGATGCTCTGGCTGTCTGAGTTCAGTTTGATTAGTTTTGTAAGCAGATTAACTTACTTATTGTAACCAAATGGTTTAATTTTATTAAGCTGAGATATTCAGAACTGCTTAAAAGCATTCTTCATTAAGTCAAATTTATTTGGTTTTGTTGCAATTACCACTTGCTTAAAGCATTTGCCACAGTAGCATCTTAGCTCTGTGTGTGCGTGCATGCATGTGTGTATGTGCACATCTGTGTGTGCATGCATGTGTGTGTGTGTGAATGCACACGTGTGTGTGTGCACGTGTGTGTGTGTGTGTGTGCGCGTGCGTGTGTGGTGGACCCATAAATATAGTCCAGTATATAGAGTAAAGTTCTAAACCTTATTTTCTGAGTGCCAAGGGACACCAAATCCCTGTTCGTCTCTTACACTCACCACAGACATGTATTTAATCTGGCATGGCATGAACTGGCACAGTTCACATCCTAAGCGTCTGTACTGTACTGGGCGGGCAGGGAAAGCCAGTGGGCATGGGTACCATTCACAGCGGCCACTGCTATCTGCTGGCCAGATGCCCTCGCACACCCCACACACTCACGCAGCTCAGCCCCCCGCGCTCCTCCCTCTGCTCGCCCGCCTGGCATCACACTGACTCAAGGGCAGTTTGGAGGACAAAAACTAATAGCAGACAAACTCACTCTCTCTCTCCTCCTCCTCACTCTCTCCCTCTTTTCTCCTTTTTTCTTTCCATTGTTGTCTTTGCCCCCCCCCCCCCCCTTCCTTCTCAATATGTCAATATCCTTTATTCCTCTTTCTCTGCCTTTCTCTATCTGCTCTTTGGAAAGATTCTCCTGTCACCATGGTAACGGTAAAAAACAAACAGGGTACGGAATAGTAAATCCTGAGGTTTTAAGTTTATTCAACATCTGATCTGCACAGAAACACAGTGCAATAATCTATGACACTTTCTGTGACTTTGTTTTTGATATATTTCTTGTTAGTCCATGATCAGACACTAATATACATCTGGCCACAGTTTTTTTGAAGACTGATTCTCACCAGCTCTACCATGTCTTTAGGCCTATTGACAGATTCTGTTGCCTTTCCATGCTGTGTGCTCTGTCAGCTAATGCGTTCTGTTTCAAGAGCACAGATGCCTGTGGAGGGCGTGGAGTCCTTAGCGGTCTGTGTCAGTTTAAACATATATCCTTTCCACACGCTCACTATAATCTCTAAAGAGCTCTTCCTGAAGACACTGGTGATGGCCATCAAGACCAGGCTGCGAAACTCAATGAATATGTTACAAGATGCAGCAGGGATTCGGTGGCTGGATTGAAGACCCAGTGCAGTATTGAACAATGGAAATGATCCAGTCATGGCCTCCATAGTGAATGGGAGGCATTGTATAGGCTGATCACACAACCTTGGGTTAATATGTCCTGAACAAGGGAAGATAGCTTCGCGTCTGCATTTTCTCCCATAAATTAGACTTTTGTGGTTGTGGTTTTTGTGGTTTTGTGGTTATTGATTATCATTACAAATTCCATATTAAAATTCCATTTCAAATTAGGACCCCTGCAAAAGAGAAACGGTGTTATTTCTAGCGACATGCTTACGGACAGCATAACATGCTGGACCTTCGATGCCTGCAGGTGACTCTGAAAAGTGTATTTAGACAAGTTCCCTTTTGTAAATTTCTGGGTTGAGTTTCATAATCTAATGTAAAATGCAACTGAATCAGTGCGGTGGTGTAGTCAGTGTGGTGGTGTAGTCAGTGCGGTGGTGTAGTCAGTGCGGTGGTGTAGTCAGTGTGGTGGTGTAGTCAGTGCGGTGGTGTAGTCAGTGCGGTGGTGTAGTCAGTGTGGTGGTGTAGTCAGTGTGGTGGTGTAGTCAGTGCGGTGGTGTAGTCAGTGTGGTGGTGTCCTCAGTGTGGTGGTGTAGTCAGTGCGGTGGTGTAGTCAGTGCGGTGGTGTAGTCAGTGTGGTGGTGTAGTCAGTGTGGTGGTGTCCTCAGTGTGGTGGTGTAGTCAGTGCGGTGGTGTAGTCAGTGTGGTGGTGTCCTCAGTGTGGTGGTGTAGTCAGTGCGGTGGTGTAGTCAGTGCGGTGGTGTAGTAGTGTAGCAGTGTAGTATATTGTCGATAATACAGTTGGAACAACTGCAGGCAAAGTATCTGATAAAGCTTGCAAGCTGTAGTTTGTTGGCAGTGGCTCATGGGTACATCAACCCATCTTGCTCACCTGATGTTGTTTTGGCAAAGCCACACTGCAATCTGCACTTAAAGCCTCTCTCATATGGGGATATTAACTCCAGTACAGGCTCCTTCCTGGCCCCCTTGGTCAGCAGGGTAGATTAAAGTTACTGTGATACACAGGCATGTTAACACTGGAGTGGGTGGATTTACTTTGCTTGTCACAGCAAGAACACATGGAAGATCTGCATCTCAGTACAGGACAAGATTGAAAGTTGTGTGAATTCAGATCTCACAACCAGAGAGATTCTGGTTTGAGACTGAGAGAATCAGTTTGACTATTTTCCCATTCGTTTGATGATCTGTAGCTTAGCAAATCACAGAGGAAAATAATATAGTTCACAGCGTACCAGAGGGTTTGTATAAAATCATGTGAAATTCTCTGATTACAGATTGAACTATTTGAGCAAGGAATTTATTTTCCAGGTGTGTTGAAGCCCTTTTAAACTACAAGATCAGAACAGTCTTATTGATCTAGCGCAGCCACAGGCCGGAACCAGTTGGCAAAATTGTACTGCACTTCGAGAACATTTTTTAAAAAATAAAACAAATAAATAAACAAATAAATAAATAAAAACATTCCATTGTATTTAATGTAACAGCATTGTTATAAAGTTATCCATCTTTGCCATTCTATTGAACGGTAATTATGCAAGTATAGGAATAATCATAGAGGCTGTGTGTGTATGTGTGTGTGTGTGTGTGTGTGTGTGTGTGTGTGTGTGTGTGTTCACAGTGTTTCTGTGTACAATGCTGCAGCTAAGCGACGTCACCACGCAGTGTTGCTATGGTCGGTGTCTAATGAGATGTCACACCTATATAGCAGGTTTTTAAAAGTGTTTCTCCCAGTTTCTGAGTGTGTGATCCAGCCAGGAAAGAAAACATACACACACACACACACACACACACACACACACACAGAGAGAGAGAGAGAGAGAGAGAGAGATACACAAGCACATATACCGTTTGTGCTTAAATATAGTGTATCTACCGCCTATTATTCCCTGTTGTATTAGTGACAAGAAATGTCAAGAATTACGAAACAGAGCTTTAGAGCAAGTTTATTTCTATAGCGCATTTCACACACAAAGGAATGTTAATGTGCCGTACAAAAAAAAAAGCAAAGTACAGCAGATGAAAGAAAGTAAAAGCACAAAAAGATAAACGCATGACAAGAATAAATCTACAGTTTTTGCCAGTAATTTTCACACTTGTCTCAAAAGTGTTAAGAAATAGAGCATTAAATGTTTAACTCTTTTCATTAACAATTAATCACCACCCAGAACTATTTCTTCACTGTATTATTCTTTGGATTGTGCTCCTCCTTCCACTGTTAAATGTCTCAAAAATAAAACCACAGAAGTTCTTCTTGAACAAATGTTTGAAAACTGACCGACTTGTGAGTTGCAGAGCTAATATGTCCTTGACTGAATTCATGTTTGTAAATGTTAGAGTCAACCAGTGTTTTGCCTACAACAAGCCCTCCCCATGCAGATAGAGAGCAAAGCAAAGTTCAGCTGGAGAATGACAAAAGCACACACACAGAGCTAACAAACAGACCCTACAGACCCTATTCAGACAGTCTTTGGGGGGTCACCCTAAGGTCGATTTACAGTTTCAACAACAATCAACAAAAAAGCTTCACAATTTTTGATGTATGCAGCAGTCTTTGTGACACAGCTCTGCAGAGTTTCATCACCTGGACTATAAATTGCCCCTGATTTCTGTACCTGAGCTCATTGTTTAGTTATGTATCATGACAAAGTATTCCATCAGAATTTAGCAGTAGGTGGACTTGCTTGGCACTGATGCTCCCAGAAGTCATGTATTATTGGCTACAACTGACAGTTTGAATTGAGTAAAGCTTGAGTGCTTTGTGATATATGTTCAAAAATACAGTAAGTCTGCACCTTGCAGTGGAGACACTGTGAGCATATCTTACTCCAATGGGCAATCACAGAAGCACCATAAAAAACCCTTAAGAAGCCCTATCCACAAAGATTGGTGCTCCGCACCATAAAAACAGACAGTAATTGATAGCTTTTATCTGCTGCTAAGGACACCGTGGCAATAAATTGTGGGTCAGTTTTGCTTTCTCCTTGTTCCATTCCTCGCCCCAGTGTAGTCAGTCTGCACGACTGGCTCTCGGAACAAAAAGTGGCCTTTTGTTTGGCGAGGTCAATAAATTGATGAGAAAAGTGAAGGGGCGGACTCTGGGTGTCATCAGGCTGGTTGGCTACTGACAGGGGTGCAGCATTACTCACACTGATGTTCCCCCGCCTGACAGAGTCATTTCCTCTTCCTCTTCCTGTAGCCAGCACCAGCCTCTACTCTGACCAGATGCAGCACCACTGAGCTCTGTTTCAAGGACGTGTGTGAGTAACTGAAGGTCGTCTGAGCTGCTGGTGAGGTCTCCGATGCTGCTGGGTATATGATTTCACAGGAGCGAGAAGTGAGTAACACAATGAGGCTAGTGTAACCCGGGGTAAAGGCATGATAACCTCAGAGAACGGCTGTGGATCAATGAGATCAATACGCCAGGCTGTCTTCTGCAGACATCGTATTCAGAGCAGCCATAGCTTTTTGAGACCAGCATAAGACATGGCTTACAACTGAACACACCTAAAAAAAAGTATTTTTATTTTTTGTTAGCTTTTTAATGTCTTTAATTGGACAGCACAGTAAAGATATGAGAGGAAATGACTTGAAGAGAGAGACAAGGAAGGATCTGGGAAAGACCTCGGCCTACAATCAAACCTGGGCTTCTAGGTTATGGTACGGACGCCTTAGCCAACTGTGCTACAGCACCCTCTAAGTAGTTCTCTTTCCTTCCTGCAGGAAAGCACCTGGATGGTAATGCATTCTCTTCGAAATCAGGTCAAGAACTAATGGGAACCACAAGCTCAGAAAGATTTCTTTGAATCACATTTGTTTAGATATTGACAAAGAAAATAAAAGTCCACATATGCAAGATGATTCACACTCCTCTTCTGATAATTGCTGTAGATGTCTTCAGCAGCTTTCCAGACCAGACTTTGTCACACATTTTCACCTGTATATTTCGGTTAGATAATCAGTTGGCTAGAATGATTAGCCAAAAACTGCTGTCCTGATTGTCATGCAGCTCGATGGAAGAGAAAATCATGAACCATTCAAGAATTCATATATTTTGGAACAGTTACAACCTGGAGTGATTTAGCTATTTTTACTTTGGCTTCCCCTCCCAATGTGAGCCAGGGGTGATTGGCCTGGTTGCGGTGTGCTCTGTGCTGAGGAACTGGACCACTGAGGCTGCTGTCAGACCACTCTTACAGAGAAGAGCTTAATGACCCCCTCCCCCATCCAGCCCTGAGCCCTAAACCACCAAAGACTTAACTGTCATGAATCTGACCACTCTTACAGGGAAGAGCTCGAAGGAGATGGAGAGGAGAGGAAACACACAACGACTGAATCAAAATGCCCCCTTAGCCCTGACTAACCTGCCATGAATCAGCCCATCATATGAGGCCGGGGCATTCTAGTCAAGTTTTTCAGGGCTTGACGGTGGGGAGGGGGTCTATGAGCCATCTTGATCAAGCTCTTTAACCTGTTTCTGAAAAGAGAGGGAAGACTTTAAAGTTCACCAGTAGATCAACAGGGATATTTATTTGGAGCACAGAGTATTATAACCTCATTAATCTTACATTATTCTACCAGGATATTGAAGAGTTAGGTCGTATCATTTATGAGCATAAAACAGAGATCAAATAATATATATATATATACTATAGCAATATAACAATGTATAATTATACATAACTGTCTAAATACATACATATGTATATCATAAGAAATGATTCTAAAATTTTAGTGCTGATGGAACTTTGCGGTCTTGCCCTAGTATAATAAACGCTAGTATTGAAGTTTGAACTAGGCTGTGTACTCAGGCAGGAACTACATAAAAGCAAGAGAACAGCATGTACAAACAAAGTTCCCCTCAATAAGATTTTCCCCTGACAAGCCAAAACCAAAATGAGCCAGTGACCTGTACCACGGCTTTGCCAGTGTGCCACGGCTTTGCCAGTGTGCCCCAAGGCTTTGCCCAAGTGTAGCCACATTCCCAGCCAGACATCAGTTGATGCATTTGGCCTCAGCCCATTAATAATGTATTTATTAGGTGTTTATTTGTTTTCCCCCTGCCTATTTGTCTCTGTGGGGTGCAAACCAGGAAATGACTTCAATCAATCATGCCCTCATGGCGAGTGAGACGAGGCTTCATTTGGTCAACAGCTGCACTGGGAGACACACCGTCATCCTCTCCATTGCAGTTGTGTGTGGCTCACCACCCACCAGGGAGCTGTTTGAAAAATAACAACATTGCAGTGCTTGATGCATGAAGACTTGACAGGGATGACCAAGGAATCTATTATCTACTTGTGGATTTCACAACGTGTAGATCTGTAGGGCAGGTCTGTACGTTACAGTGAATATGTACACTATATATTGATCTTTGAAAATGATGGTCGCTGTTTCACAGGTTCTGCTTTGTCGTTATTAATTGTGCCCAGATAAGAGGTAATGTATTTGGCTTTAGAAAAATTACACTCTCTTGCAGACTCACCAGTGTACCGGAACACTAATAGACTCTACACTGATTTATCTCTTTTAATTACACTGAGCAGGAGACTGCTGGTTTGTGGAGGTCCTGGGTGAGGAGAAGGAGAGTGTGTAGGCAGTCAAATAGTCTGTCAACAATGGCAGAGACGGAAGAGATGAGACTTTTTTACATTCCTTTTTTTTCTTATTTTTCATAAGATTGCCTGACACAGCAGAAAGGTCAGTGGTACTTTTTGTTATTGACCAGAATCTAATTTTAGTATTGTAATTATCCGGAATTCTAAAATCACAAATGTCTGCTATTGCTTGTATCACAAGTCATATTTAAGGCGATGACAAACCTGAGAGCTGTCATGACTGCTGTTTTGCGCCTGCCAAGTTAACCCTGAGATCAGAGAAAGGCCAATATCCACATAGAACACAAACAATCAATATTATTAATAACAATGTGACAATTATATAACAATAGTAATAACAAAACAACAACAACAACAACAACAACAATAATAATAATAATTGTTACATATTCTTGTTATATATAAATATTGTTATTATTATTATTATAAAGCATTTCTGTGTGTAAATGTTGTGAGTGCTCGGCCTGCATCTCTGTGGTGCTTGTGGGCTGTTCTGTGTATCCCCAGTCTAACAGCACTGAAATCCCCACCCAGTTGACGCTGCCAGACTCATGCCTGTTCACACGTACCAACTCCACTACTGTCTCTCTCCCTCTCTCCCTCTCCACATACTCTCACTCTCGCTTCACCTCTCCACTTACTCACTCTCTCCCTGTCTCACTCTCTACCTCTTCACATATTCACACTCTCTCTCTACCTCTCCACTCTTTTTCTGTCTGTCTCTCTCCCTCTCCACATGCTCACACTCTCCACTTGCTGTATCTTTCTCTCTCTCTCCTCCCTTCTTTCTCTCTTCTGTGTTCTCTATGCTCTCTCACTTTGTTCCTTCTCTCTGTCTCTATCTTCTCTCTCGTTTTTCTCCACTTGGCTCCTTTCTGCCATTCTTTCTCTATCTCTCTCTTTCTCCATTTCTCAGTTTCTCTCTCTCTCTCCCCATCTATCCATTTATGGTCTTTTCCCAACCCTCTCTGACTGCCACCTCCATCCCACTGCCTGTGTGCCTGGGGACTGTGTGTGTGTGTATATACCCACAGTCTGTGTATGAGTGTATGTGTGTATATGTTTGCCTGGGGTCTGTATGTGTGTGTGTGTGTGTGTGTGTATATACCCGCGGTCTGTGTATGAGTGTATGTGTGTGTATGTTTGCCTGGGGTCTGTATGTATGTGTGAGTGTGTGTGTGTGTGTGTGTGTGCGTGTGTGTGTGTGTGTGTGTGCGTGTATCTGGGGTCCTTGTGTGTGTTTTAACTTGCATTTTTATGAGTATGAATATCAGTTTGTATCTGTTTGTGTGTATGTGTATGTGTGTGTGTGTGTGTGTGTGTGTATGTGTGTGTGTGTGTGTGTGTATGTGTGTGTCAAGGCTGTACAATGACTTGAATTTCAGTTCTTCACTGTGAGTTGAATTTTGAGCAGCAGCAGCAGAGGGCCTGTATCTAAACTGTAGAACTGAAATTCAAGAAAATTGACATTATTTAGGTATATTAACAATGCAAACTATAGTTCAGTATGACTTGTGCAGTAAATATATTCTAATATAATATTATAATAATAAAATATTCTATCATATTTCCAAACAAGCATACAATAATGACAACAACCTGTAAATGTGATATTTTATTACATTTTATTTAGTTTTTACCTCTGGCACAGTCTCTAAATTCCACAGTCTGTGCACCTCACCACTAAAGCAGAAAAAAGAGAACAAGCTTGAATAAACAAAATGTATACACACTATTGATGAAGTGTATTACAATCAGAGTTATATTCAATGTATACACACTATTGATGAAGTGCATTACAATCAGAGTTATATTCAATGTATACACACTATTGATGAAGCGCATTACAATCAGAGTTATATTCAATGTATACACACTATTTATGAAGCGCATTACAATCAGAGTTATATTCAATGTATGCACACTATTTATGAAGCGCATTACAATCAGAGTTATATTCAATGTATACACACTATTTATGAAGCACATTACAATCAAAGTTATATTCAATGTATACACACTATTTATGAAGCACATTACAAAGTTATATTCAATGTATACACACTATTTATGAAGTGCATTACAATCAAAGTTATATTCAAAGGAAATAAAGACTGGGGACTACTCCCTCATCATTGTGTCTGTGTCCAAACACCACTCTGGGATGCATAAACGTAAGGGGTGTAAGCTTGTAAAGATAAGGATCCTCTGTGTTTGCACCAAATCCCCCCCTCTGCATGTCATGTTTTCTCATGGTGACATTGTTCACCTGGAAACACTGAGTTTGAATGACTCTTGGTTCTGGGGTGGAATCCTGTGGTACCATGAGAAAGTTCTGCAACCACGGGTTCAGATTCTGGACTGGAGAAATAAATTGGTGCTTTTTCCTGAGGATCTGAGAGGCAGAGTGTTCAAACGTCTTTACGATCTCGTCAAACCTCACAGCAGAGGACAGTGGGGCGCACACTTGGAGAGTGTTCAGAACAGCTAATCTGCGTAGGGTGAGGGGCTGCTCTGCGAAAACCATCCACCTTGTGTACAGAGATCTATTTAGGGAGCACCCTCCTTCATATGGAGCCTCGCTCTACTGATGGGCTGTGGGCTGGTCGCTGCTGTGATCTGGTTGAAGCTGAGGAGCAGAAGAGAAGATCAGACCTCTGGATGTCAGAGCAGAGAGGGAACGCGGGGTGGAGATGAAGACCTCCAGGTTGAGGCAGAGGTGGCTGAGGACAGCGTCTAGACTCAGCCCACCTTCCCTTTCCTGTGCCAGCTGTGATCGCTAAAAATATCGCCTGTGCTCAATCTGCTTCTCTTCACTCCTTGGCCTTGATGATGCATCTCAGCAATTCAGTTGTTGATGCAAATATGTGGTATTATTGCATGGAATGTGTAGATTTTATTTTCAGGAACTCTGCAAACCTTTTTCCCACCATTCCTTCTGATTTGTTACTCACATGTGCATATAAGGGAAATCAAATTTATGCTTTTGAATCATAGCCCTGAATAAACTGATGCTACACAAACTGTGTGTCTGTATAAGTGTGTGGTGTGTGTGTGTGTGTGTGGTGTGTGCATGCATGTGTGTGTATGAGAGAGTGTGTGGGGCGGGGGTGGCATCAGGAGAATCTTATGAGATGCTTAGACACTCAGAGACATAGAGAGACATTCAGATTTTCAAGACATTCAGAGTTTGACCGACAGACAGGGAGCTCTAGAAGGTGAATAGTTCCTCAGTGGATTCTTTGAAGTGGTGCAAAAGGTTCCTCTATGGCATCTCTCTGGAGAACCGTCTTTAGCACAAAGACAGGGAGGCAGTGAGAGATGTTCAGAGAGTGAAGAAGAGAGAGACAATAGGAGAGAGAGAGAGGCAGTGACATAGTAAGAGGGAGAGAAAGAGAGTGAGAAACATGGAAAGAAAGAAAAAGGCCGGAGGCAGAGTGAGAAAGATAGGAACAGAAAAAATTTGAGGAAAATAGCAAGACAAAGAGATAGACAGAAAGGGGTGTGTCCTCCTGTGTTTCCCTTACCTGTGCTTTGGCTTGTCTCCAAGGCAACCAGAGAGCCCTCCCCAACCCTTGCTGATGACAGTTCCACATCAGAGAGGGGAAAAGCAGAGACACAAACGTTCGTTTAGCTCCATGTTCTATTTTCACAAGGGTGGGGGAAAATCCCCCTTCATGAACACCAGAGTCAAGCCCTCATACACTGCTTTCTGTGATACCAGTATTTTGTATTGTAACACATGCATAAAGGGTTATAATGCATTAATAAAGTCTTATAACTATGTCATTAGTGTTCATAACTGTTTATACATTTTCATGACTGTACTATGAGTCATTATAATGTTATCTTATAAGCTTTTACAACTTGTGTTAACAAGCATTATAAAGATTCAATTTGTTAATTGTTCTTTTATAAGCCCAATTCCTCATGGCAAATAATGAGGAGACACAAACGCTCAATGCCTACTGTAAGTAGAGGGAGATGATCACATCATTAGTCATCAGTAAGGCACTATTACAGACAGTAAGTAAAGTGGTGTTTCCAAAAGTGTAAAGAAGCTTATAAGTTTTTGTGACACTTCAAATTGTAAAGGCTTATATGTTAGCATTGCCGTACAGTCACAGTCTTGTGAATACTAGTGTCAATAGTTATAAGGCTTTATAATGGAATTATAACACTTTATGAGTGCATTTATAATGTTTTATGAATACTGAGTACATAGAAAGTGTTACTGAAAAGTTTGAATTGTGACGTAATGTGACATTCCCACTTATGCAGACGGGAACTATTCATGTTTGCTTCCATTGTAATGGATTATGTTGCTCTATCTTGGTCAGTATTCAATGATCTTTGTCTGGCGCTGCATAATGAAGCCCCTTATGGGGCCGCAGGTTGAGCCACTGTTGACATTCAACACACATATGGGCACTCCTTGCCTTCAGTGTTTATTAAATAAATGAATAAATAGATAGATAGATAGATAAATAGTCACTCTGCATCTCGCTCCCTGAGCTCCTGAGATTATATCCCAGTCAGATTATGTGGCTAATTAAAAGGAGTGGCAGTCCGTTTCTTAGCTTTGGTGAGGCCATGCGGAGTCACCACAGCGTGGGCAGAGGCATGGAGGCCTCCTCTAAATCAGCCCCAGAGATGAGCGAGTGGCACTGAGGCAATAACACGGCCTTTTCTCCTGACTAATACTGATGTTTGAGAAATGAAGTACTGGCTTTGCTGTCGCATCTGTGATTTCCTCCTGAAGTTCTTATCAGAGACGAGGCTGCCCACCAGCAATGAGGAATCACACCCACTTGTGCATGTGTCTTATTAACATGTTCTCTCTTCCTCTCTCTTCTTCTGCTCTCTGTCTCTCTCACTCACCCTCTGTTCCGCACCTTTCTATCTTCTCATTTCCCTCTGTCTTTGTCTTTCAATCATTCTGCCTTTCTCTCTCTCTCTATCTATCTTTTCTCAAACCCATTCTCCCTCCCTCTCTCCCTCCCTCTCTCTCTCCTTCTCTCAAACCCACTCTCCCTCCCTCTCTCTCTCCTTCTGTCATACCCACTCTCCCTCCCTCTCTCTCTCCTTCTCTCATAACCACTCTCCCTCCCTCTCTCTCCTCTCAAAACCACTCTCCCTCCCTCTCTCTCTCCTTCTCTCATACCTACTCTCCCTCCCTCTCTCTCTCCTTCTCTCAAACCCACTCTCCCTCCCTTCCACTCTCCCTCCCTCTCTCTCTCCTCTCTCCCTCCCTCTCTCTCTCCCTCTCTCAACCCACTCTCCCTCCCTCCACTCTCTCTCCCTCTCTCTCTCCTTCTCTCCCTCCCTCTCTCTCTCCCTCTATCTTCTCATTTCCCTCTGTCTTTGTCTTTCAATCATTCTGCCTTCTCTCTCTCTCTTCTATCTTTTCTCAAACCCACTCTCCCTCCCTCTCTCTCTCCTTCTCTCAAACCCACTCTCCCTCCCTCTCTCTCTCCTCTCTCATACCCACTCTCCCTCCCTCTCTCTCTCCTTCTCTCATACCCACTCTCCCTCCCTCTCTCTCTCCTTCTCTCATACCCACTCTCCCTCCCTCTCTCTCTCCTTCTCTCATCCCACTCTCCCTCCCTTCCTCTCCCTCCCTCTCTCTCTCCTCTCTCCCTCCCTCTCTCTCTCCTCTCTCCCTCCCTCTCTCTCTCCTTCTCTCTCCCCTCTCCTCTCCCTCTCTCTCTCCTCTCTCTTACCCACTCTCCCTCCCTCTCTTTCTCCTTCTCTCATACCCACTCTCCCTCCCTCTCTCTCTCCTCTCTCATACCCACTCTCCTCCCTCCTCTCTCCTTCTCTCATACCCACTCTCCCTCCCTCTCTCTCTCCTTCTCTCATACCCACTCTCCCTCCCTCTCTCTCTCCTTCTCATACCCACTCTCCCTCCCTCTCTCTCTCCTCTCTCATACCCACTCTCCCTCCCTCTCTCTCTCCTTCTCTCATACCCACTCTCCCTCCCTCTCTCTCTCCTCTCTTATACCCACTCTCCCTCCCTCTCTCTCTCCTCTCTCATACCCACTCTCCCTCCCTCTCTCTCTCCTCTCTTATACCCACTCTCCCTCCCTCTCTCTCTCCTCTCTCATACCCACTCTCCCTCCCACCCTCTCCCATCATGGGGGGCACACTCACCTGGCCTACACTCACCCAATGAAGGGATGAGGGGGGTGACTTTACTGAAAGTCTCAGAGAGGTCAGGCTTTTAAAGACTGAGAATGAAACAAATGTCATGGAAAAAATAAAAAAGAGGGAAATGTGGAGAAAAGGCTTCTGAAGGCCCTCTGTTCTGCTGTGTCAATCAAAACCACTGAATTGAGATGCCCGACACTCCAGCAAACGCCAGACTCACTGGAGACGAGGAGGAACGAATGGGTGAAACTACTTAGAGAGAGAAGAAGGGAAAAAAAAGAGGGAATAGAGAAGCAGGAAGAGAAGGGCAGAGCGAGAGAGAGGAGGGTGAGAGAATGCTGACATCAGATTGCTCTGAGTACCTCAAAGGGAATAACCAACAAGCCCCCATCTCTCCTCATCAGCCCTCCTCTTAAATACAATGAGACCCAATCAAGGACAATACAAAAGCTGTCTGAAGCCCCCAGCATGGTCTTGGTCTGTCCATGGCATCACATCTCAAAAAGATACATTTTTAAGGTATTTGTGTTCATTAGGAGACCACGGGGTGGCTCTAGGCTGCGCAGAGGTGTTTTTATCTTGTGCCCAATTATCACAGGAGAACACTGGCAGAGAGGTGCAATCAGTGGTATATGCACACACACTCTCTCTCTCACACACACACACACAGGCAGGCACAGGCACACATACACGCGCACGCGCACAACACACACACACACACACACAGACACACACACTTACACACACAGACACATGCTGAGTGTGATGCTCTCTAGAACACTCTGTTCCCTGCCGTTCCCCATCTAATTGATCTATTTATGTATCCAGCTCTCTACCATCTGAGATCCAGTTGCCGATTTGAGGAAGGGGGGAGAAAACAAGATGCAGGTGACACACAAGAAAACAAAACAAAAATGACCTCGCAAGTAGACACCCGCTCAAGATGACCTCTCACTATGGACACTATCGTGGTTCTCCAGGCCCCCTGGCAGGCTGGCTGGCAGGCAGGCGGGCGTCACAGGGAGAAACTGTACAACACACCACTGCTTCCTGTGATCCTCCTACCCAGCCACTACCTGCACTGAGTTGGAGTAAGAGCTGGGAGGAGTGCAGCATCTCTCTGAGAGCAACAAGACAGCAGCTCACACTCCTACCCAAACTGTGTCATACACAGTAACTTTCCTCTGAAACACAAAGCCATTGTATTTCTTTGTTTAGTGGAAAAAAATGGGAGAAAGAGTGTGTGTGCATGTGTGTGTGTGCGTGTGTGTGATTTTTTTCTGAAGAGCCAATCAAGTGGCCAGTCGGCTATATTAAGCCCTGAAGCTTTAACAATGGGAATGTTCTGTCGAATCAATACTCCTGGTGCTCCTTCAAATAAGGCTTCAGCAGAAGACTGCCAACACCCCCCCCACACACACACACACACACACCGCTGTCTTATCCAAACAGGGCTGCTGTCTATAAACTATTCTATGAAGCCTTGCTGATCTTCCAGGTAAACTCTGCTGAATTGATTTAGAATAATTACACAGAAAGTGGACTTTCTGTCGCATCCATAAGGTATTGATTATGACGTCACTCAAATCGCTCCTGACCACATCACTTACATGCATCATGCCCAATTTGCATACAGCTGAGTTGTTTTTAACATTTTTTGTCAGGCTAGTTGCCCACATTTTATTGCTCATTATCATCACTCTTGTGGCTTTGATATCACTCTTGTGGCTTTGGTATCACTCTTGTGGCTTTGGTATCACTCTTGTGGCTTTGATATCATTCTTATGGCTTTGGTATCACTCTTGTGGCTTTGATATCACTCTTGTGCTTTGGTATCGCTCTTGTGGCTTTGGTATCACTCTTGTGGCTTTGGTATCACTTGTGTGGCTTTGGTATCACCCTTGTGGCTTTGGTATCACTCTTGTGGCTTTGATATCACTCTTGTGGCTTTGGTATCACTCTTGTGGCTTTGGTATCATTTGTGTGGCTTTGATATCACTCTTGTGGCTTTGGTATCACCCTTGTGGCTTTGGTATAACTCTTGTGGCTTTGGTATCACTCTTGTGGCTTTGATATCACTCTTGTGGCTTTGGTATCATTTGTGTGGCTTTGATATCACTCTTGTGGCTTTGGTATCACTCTTGTGGCTTTGGTATCACTCTTGTGGCTTTGGTATCATTTGTGTGGCTTTGATATCACTCTTGTGGCTTTGGTATCACTCTTGTGGCTTTGGTCAGTAGAAAGTTAATTGCAGAGATTTTACAGTCTTAGTCGCTCTAGGTGTGAATGCACAGCTACAATGGCCACCTAGTGGTGAGAGAGAGCGTCGCTGAGCATGAGCCTTCCTCCTTTCATTGGTGTGGGATTTCTGTAATTAACCACCAGATGACTGAAGCATGTGCATAGAATCACGACTGATTCATCTGACTGCTGAAGTTTTCTCACACTAAATACGAGATGGGAGTACATCCGAGGACGGCACACATGCAGTCATTCTTGATAAGAGTTCTGAGGCCTGAGGCCGACAACCTCAGACAACCTTTTCTGAGTGTTTCAACCCTTAACTACTACGCCCTATCTATCCCTGCTATCTATCCATCTATCCAGGGCCAGTGCTAGGTATGGACGTGGAAGATGGTCATCTGCTGCAACACATTAACAACACAATGAGCCAAATGAAATAAAACACAATTTTAAACAAATGAACACCATCCTCATATGATGCCCCTTCTGTACGTCACAAGTCGACGTGACCCAAATTGCTATTAGTATTAGCTATAGTTTGGGTTGTAGTTGTCATACCTCCACAACCCATCTGCCTAATTAGGCAAATTTGTCAGGAGTAGCACAACGGTTTGTTTCCCTCCTGTCAATAAGCATTTTGTCCAAAAAAAGTTGTAGAATTGAGTTGTAGAACATATTTACATTCTTATAAACGATTTAAATGCATTTCATATTAGGCTGTGTCTGTTAGTCAGTGAGTTCATCAATTGCAAGTTGCATGCAGTAATAAATGCATACTGTTGTAAAGGAGGGTGGTGTCAATATCATCCTCACCTAGGGCAGCCAAAGGGCTAGAACAGCCCTATCTATCTCTCCATATATATATATCTATTTATCGATCTATATTGTTTGCATCTCCACATACATTCTGTTGTGTGTTTAGTCTAGTCTGGCCCTTGTAGTCTTTTTCCTTTCTCTTCTTAGTTTAGTCGTGGGCAGTGGTGGAAGAAGTATTGGAACTCAGTACTTAAGTAAAAGTACAAGTAACCAGCTAAATATGTACTCAAGGAAAAGTAGAACTAAAACCAAAACTGCTTTCCAAAGGTAAAAGACAAAACGTCCCCTAATTCTGATTCAGATATTTTAATGATAGGTGGACTAGAAAAAAAATGTCATGGTTGAAATCCTTGATCCCTTACATGCAGTCAATAGTGTACATTTTCGGTCTCAAAATGGACCATCTCCTTACTAGATAAGCTGGTCAAACAGATCATGGTTCGTTCTACCATGGGCTGCTCCATCACATCCAAATTCTCCATGTCCATCCTCATAATTGTTGCAGCAGTGTTGAAAGTTTGTAGAGTGGAATAGGCTACACACAGTTGCTTAGGTAATATTAGGCTCACCTACTGAAGATAACGCTTGTCAAACTGGGACCAAAAGCATACGAGTGGAGCAGCATGTCTCACAGCAACAACTGGACTACTTATTCACATGAGAAGGCCAGTAGTCATGCAGGGTAAACACATCAGGTAAGGAGCCTCGTGCATTGATCTAGCAAGTAGCAAGCATGAGGGCTAACAATGGTGATAAGCCCCCCCCCAAAAAAGACAAAAGTGCTTTGACATTTTATACGCCACCCATTGGGATGAATAGAACCTCAATGCTGCAATCGACTTCACACAATCAATGTATCTGATTGGTCTAAACTGCAGAGACAGGCATGCAGCCTGGGCGACTTCAGCAAAAAAGTGCTAGACTAATAACATGTAACGGGATGAATTTTTGGAAATGTAGTGGAGTGTAAAAGTACAGATGATAACTGAGAAATGCAATGAAGTAAAAGTATTCACAATTATTTCTATTCAAGATGCATTCAGATACATGAAAAATGAATTTAAGTACTGTAACAGTAAGTATTTGGACTTTGTTAATTCCCACCACTGGTAGTGGGCAATATGTCTCAGCAGGTTTTGAGCGTTCCATCCTGGTTTGTGATGTGCCGGACTCCTCGTCCCAGATGATGAATCCTAAACAGCATCTGAGAGCACAGTGCTGACGGGGAATGAGCTTCGGCGTCCCGCTACGTGCCACAAATTCCTGAATTCAATTGGATGCGGATTGGTGGACTGTTGTATAATACAGGTGCGTTATCTAAAGCTAAGCAGGTGTCCTAATAGATATATCAGTGGGGATGCAGGGGCGTTGGTAGGGAGATAAAAGGAATCTATTATTCTGTTTGATGTCTGTGGTGGTCTGCTTGTTGACCCCTGTAGTTTCTCTCAGTCCCATAAATACCAGACCCTCCCCAGCTGTCACACTCTCTCTGCCTCCACACCTCTTCCATTTGCCTCTCCACCCACACCCTTTCTATCTCTCTCTCTCTACATATATTTTCTTTTCTTTCTGTTTGTCTCGTCTGTCTCTTTATTTCTTCTTCTGTCATCTAGTCTTTCCATACTCCTTTTCTTTTGTTGATTTCACTCTACTTCTCTCATCTTGTCTTTCTACCTATTTTTTTCATCCACCCTTCTCATTTTATGCTCAGCAATGTCTCTCTCTCTCTCTCTCTCTCTCTCTCTCTCTCTCTTCTAAGCTTGTGCGCAGGGAGAATTGCCATATTCAGAGGTAATGCATTTTTCAAAAAAATGTACTATGCACCTGACACCCTTCTCCACCGACACACACACACACACAAACCCACACATGCAAACACACACACACCACAGTATTCAAGAGCTACATGTGACTGATGAAACACAGCAGCAAAAAGGCTGCCTGGCATTCTTGCCTGATTCTGCTGAGACGTGTCTTTTATTTTCAGGCACCTAAATGAAAAGCCTGGGTCATAAGAGCTCTGTTTACCCAGAGTGCCTCTGGAACGCCTGTGCCTTAATGAAAGGGAAACACAGACCTTAAATTAAACCCCTCCAACCCACCCACCCACACACACACACACACTCCCTCAGTCAAGAGCCCCCCTCTCCACACCCCACAGAGACACGCACACTCCCTCAGTCAAGTGTCCTTCCCTGGTTTCTCTCCTGGCCTCTAGTATTCAAGGCCAGGCTGCCCACACTAATCTGGAGCTCACAAGGCCGGCCAGCGCCTGGAGATTGCTTCAATGCCTGGAGGTTGCCTCAAAGGGTTCACTCAGTGAGAAATGGCTCTGAATATGGAGCAAAGTAGGTCTCTTCAATGTATGAACTGAGGGTGATATTACCAGTGGGTGTGGAGGGGAAAAAAGAGAGAGAGAGAGAGATCGACGGTAGGTGAGGTGCCGAGATAAAATTACTGCTGCTACCCTAACACACACCACTATCACACTGCGCCTGAAACCTGGTCTACATGCACTTTGAATAATAACTATGCTGCACAGACATCAAATGAAAATTAGAGCAGATTTTTCTGCACCCGTTCATACAGTCACTGACCCAGATCGTGGTAGCTTGGACATGGCGCACACTGCTTCTGAATCCTCCATCTTTGTGTGTGACTATCAATCTATCAAATATGGCGAAGGGGATAAATTGGTGTATGTTACACCTGTTCTCCATAAAGAGTGAAAGAACCGTCATGTAGTTTATTTCCTTATATGGTTCCACTCTTGTTCCTTTCCGGTTCTGGAAAGCAGTGGAGCCATATGGCTTTGTTTCAAAGCCTCCCTCCATCTAGGTCTGTCGGAAAGGCAGTGTGACAAACGGAATCTGCAGGCCCTATCCCTGGTGATAAAGTGAGGATGGCACTTTATAGAAGAGCTTAGAATGCTGGAGTCGTGCCCAAATCTTCATAATGGAGACAGATCATATGGATTCATTTTGGTATTCATCTTCCAGGGCGCTGCGCCGTGGTTGGTGATAAAACAACATGAGTTATATCTTCTGTTTCTCTCCTTGCCCAGATAGAGGGAGATTTGGTCTTCTGTGTAGCCCAGCAGCAAGATCACCAGATGTGACCGTCATCAGGGCCAGACTCGCACCGGAGTCGCCTGACAGCTGGTCACTTGTCCCACACCATTTACATGGAACTACAGGAGGGTTCTCTCTCCAGATGTGGAACTTCGTCAGCAAGTTTGGCCGCCCCCTACCCCCACCCACACTCACATTTATAATCTCAGGACAGAAGAGACTGTCTGATTAAATATGGATTTTCAGGAACAGTTTTTAGATGCCAGCCATTAAGATTAGCAAACAGTGAATGGGCCCATCCTTTTATGACAGCAAGTGTCTGTTGGCTATTTAACAAACTCCCTCAAACCAACAAACATAATTTAGTTAGATTACATTTATACAGGACCTTTTACAATAGTATTGTCTCATGGCGCTTTACAGCAGGGAGCATTTAAGAGCAACAGGGACATGGAAAAACTTATTGTAGTAGATAGCCCAGGAAGAAACCTTGGGCAGATCCACGGCTTAAGGGACCAGCCCAGCTGCCAGGGGTCATGCAGGAAAAGTAGAATCAGTAGTGACTATGATAGACTACAATTTGTCCATGATTTTAACTGAGCATCATAATAATTCCAAAATATTGTCCAACATTATGTGGTAGTCAAGAAGGTTGTCAGAAGTTATGGCTGGATAGTGTTGTAGCAGCCAGACAAACTGATAAAGTCAAGGAGTGAGATCGATCATGGGAGTAACATGTGAGAGGGTTCATTTTGACAGTGCATTGTGAGGAACAGTAACCATATTAAACAATACTCTGATAAATAGTATTACTATACTACTATAGGCCTATACTATACTATACTATACTATACTATACTATACTATACTATACTATACTAAAATGTTTTAGAAATGATTAAAACATAATAACAAACAAAAAGAAAAGCAAATAGCAGTGAGGTCATTTGTGATGTCACTTGACAGATGAGGAGTGAGTCACATGTATGTTGAGACAAACCCTCCAACTGTCACTCTTAATCCATAAGGTCAGTCTAAGAGCAACATTTCCAAGACATAGAAAACAACACACGTCAGCCAGTTCAGCCCTTTAAACCAGACAGGCTGACGCACTGACAGCTCACACATATACACACAGCCAGGCACACACACACACACAGTCACACTCCTGTCCTGCCTACAGTGACCGTCAGACCGGACCAGGGCTCAGTATTTTTGCCCCACTGCTTCTTGCGTGTCTCTGTTTGTTCATTCAGATGAGCGTGAATTGACGGCTGACGCACAAACTGCACTGTGCACAACCAAGAACACAGGATTCAGCAGAAATGGGCTTGAAATAATAAACAAACCCCAGCTCAAACCGGCTGTCTGTGCAAAGTCACCACTCCTCCTGCCCCAGCCTCCTGCCCCCGCCACTCCTCCTCCTCAAGGGAAGAATA
>PYXC01000815.1:222500-267500 GCA_015244755.2 Tenualosa ilisha
CAGATATGCAAATGAGCCCAAGACTTCAAAAATGCTAAGGGTCTTTGAAGCAGAGTATTTTGGGAAATAAACTGTTTTTTCTTTTTATGTAGACATGTATGGCAATGCAATTGTTAGACTATTTAGTTTAATTTTTATGATATATTGGCCTTAAAGGAAGCGCATGGCCATAACTAAATAACACAGCTTGCATTGACCGCATCTGCTTGGGCAGTAGAGAACACTGACTTTTCTTAATTTTCCAAAAAAAAAAAAACATATATATTTATATGTACTGTATATATTTCATCAGGTAAAATAATGTTGCAGCATTTTATAATGATTGACAGAACATGAAGGAGAAGAGAGGGTGAGGAGATGAGGAGAGAATAAAAAAAAAGAAAAAGAAAAGAAAAACGTACAAAACAAAGGAAAAGAAAGCATGGTGAAGAAAAGGAAGTGTTTTTTAACTGCTGTCCTTTGCATGGGGAAAAAAAAACATATTTTCACTTGGATGCTGTTCACGCTGCATAGCACACAATTTATGTCTGGATTAGTGTATGATAAGTCCAGTAGTTTACAAGGCCGTTAGCTACATGCTATGCTACAGCACAGTCAGGGATCTCTTATTAGGTTAGGTTTCCTTCCGACAATTTTTTCAGCTAGCAATTAGTGCACAGGAGGTCTGGCATACCAATAGTTTTTAAGGTTCACAGAAAGCCCACAAAGAAGTAAATGTATGCAAATCGAGGGATTCCAGATGCTTTGCACAAAGTGAAACAATGTGAAAGCATTTGGTGCACCAGGCTTCAAGGACAGAGTTCCACTTAATCAGTGGAAAATGAACACAGAAAGGAACACAAAATAATAAACATATCTGGGAAGAATAAGACACTTTAGCTGAAGAAATTGTTTGTGTGGAGGAGTGTATGCTCCAGTCAAACACAGACGGCACAAGCATCAACCACAGCAGCAGCACTGCCAAGAATGCACTGGCACCTCATAGTTACTGACCAAGAGTGGCTGGCATCTCACGCCAATGCCTTTTAGTAATTCCATATGTCCTGTCTAAAGGGATGAAAAATCCCAGATGAAATCCCAAATAATTCCTGTGGAAATTCAAGAAATGTCTCACACAGTCACCCCTTGTAATGGCAAAGGTAGAATGCATGTGTGAAGCACACTATCCACATGGGGTTTGATGACAACGTTAATTTTTCCAGATTACAGAAGAAATGGCATTCACATTTTACAGTGTTAAAGGAGTACAGATTACTAAAAGGGCTGGGACTTTATCTCATTAATTACAATTAACTAAGTACAGAAAAAGTAACACACAAAAAAACAAAACTTTATTTTTGCAATTCAAACAGCGCAGGACATTTCTCACTGCAAGAGTTCCCAGTATACCAATAATAATGAAGCACAGGACACGACACAAGAAACAACCATGGGCACCAGTGAAGAGAAGTCGTTGCTGGGTTCAGTGAGCAGACATGTTAGTTTTGAAACACTGCTGGTGCCTCCGCTACCACCTCAATGTCAAGTTGCTTGTACAGGCCTGACTGACTGAAGTATTTCCATTATTTTAAAAAGAATATAGGACTAAAAGAGAATCAAAATCTGAAATGCAAATAAGCATCATATTCTGTCTGAAAAATATGATTCTAATGTTATTTACATGACATGAATGGAAATAGTTATTCATGTTTTCAAGTTCATGTGTATTATTATACTGTAGGCTATATACAGTGTGTGTGTTTGTGTATATATATACACGGGTGAGCAACCACATTCATTTTTTAGCGAATTCCTTTGTTGTGCTTTTGTTTTGTTTACGTTACTGTTAAAAGAGACACAAAGAGGCAAACAACCTCGTTGTTGTTGCAAAAAACACATCATAACTATTTACAAGGTTTCTGGGCAGTCAGTTCAGTTTCTGTTAACAAGCAAACTCATGACTGCCTGTAGTACTGCCTGCTGATGAAGCGCTGAATTTAAAATGTTATTGAAAGACAGTCACATTACAACCGAAAAATCCAGATAATTTTATGTATTTTTTTTACATAAATCACATGCATTAATGCGTTTACATCGACAGCACCAGATTAAATCTTTTCAGTCTTTTCAGTTAAAGATGGGAGCAGCCTGTAGAATTGTAAATACAAGGGAGTAACAGAAGACACAAATGACCAGGTGTGTGTGTGTGTGTGTGTGTGTGGTGTGTGGTGTGTTGTGTGTGTGTGTGTGGTGTGTGTCAAAGTAAAAGTAAAGTAAAGTAAAGTATACTTTATCGTCCCCAAGGGAAGATTTGTCTTTGGCTTCACAGTCACTGCATCACAGACTTATACAGCTCACACATACATAAAAACCAACAGTAACACATAGTTACTCAGGATGTGTGTGGAGACGTTTGAAGTAAGACCATCAGTGGGAGGAACATTGACCTTTGGGGAATATTTTGCACTTTCTTGTCACTGTCACCATGGCAATCTCTTACATTGGAGAAGAACTAACTCACTGACTTGGAAACACAGCAGAAATAAGATAAGCACCAAATGTTCTCTCACGACATCAGAGTAACACAAAAAAATATTCAAAAACTATCGGCAACACTTTATTATCTATCTTGTAATTTCTGGATTGTGTGCTGGACAATTCCTCAGAAGGTGCACTTGTGGTCACATCTGTAATGCCAGTAAAATTCAATGTTATTTAAATGACGAGAATGATTAGGTGAAATAGGAAAGATTCTACAGCCACACTAATATACGACCTACTGTCATCACGGGCTTGGCATGTCCTCCTGAGTCTGACACGATCTCTCACCACTGTACACCACCGAGATACAGAACTCCACCACCGTACACCACAGGGCCAGAGACGAGGGAACAGGGGAAGGAAAATGACTGTTAGCGCGCCATCATGGAAATGCTTTTGCTTCCCATTACCCTGAAGACAGACGACAGTGCTTTAATTGAAGATCATTGTGCCAACAACACAGTTATCAGTTCTCCAAGCCAGCGCGTTCCCTTAGATGGCCCAGCCTGCCATTGGAATCTCTCTGCAAATGTCATGGCTGTCACTGCAAAGTACCCACTGTATTTCATCAAAGCACTGCCTCTGAAACGCCCCTAAAAGCAGAAAGATACAGACATGGCTGTATTATCTCTCAGCCATTTTTGTTTATCTGACTGACTTGGTTTTCAAGGACCTAAATCACCTGATGTTGCTAGTCTTCTCTTGTTGAAATGAGTGCTTTACGCTTGATGCTGACTTCAGTTATAATGTGGGAGGTTGAACAAAATTGCTCTTTATATTTAACTTATATGTATTGTCATGAAGTAGGCTACCATGGATTGTGCTTTCTTTAACATGTATTACATGCTACGCAACCATGCTAACATGTATACACACAGCATAACTCATAAAACTGATTCTCATTCTGATTAAAGGAGAAATGTGGTGTGATTCAATCCACAGCTCTGCTGTTTGAGATCACATAGTGCTATCTCTAGGAAAAAAGGGCATGTGGAAACTGAACTGAAAGTGAGTTTCTATGCCCCATTCAGTTAGTATTAGCTGCCTGTTCACTATTCGATCAATGTTGGGTTCCCCCACAGATGGCTTTTGAATACATTGAATATACTGTACACAGATTCAAATTTTCACTAAGCAGCCCTATCCAAAGGAGGAAAATAGATGGAGTACAAGTAAAGGGTCACAATACAGGAGGGTAGTGTTCATAACAGACAATTTACTGTAACCTTACGTATTTGTTTATTTATCAGGGTCAGTCTCCCCTAAAGCTATTTTTCGGGTTAAGTGCCTTGCTTAGGATTTGAACCCACAAATTTAAGGATACTAATCATGCTAGCCAGGTTCCTTAACTGCTACGCTACCGTAACACCGCCCTTACTTGTATATCTTATTCATTTAATGCATCTCTCACTGTGTTTGCTAAGCCAGCAGCACACCTCAGTAGGAATGCAGTCACACTCTATAAATGAACGTGCTAATAGCCTCGACACATGGCCCTTTGGAGGCTTGTGTGTTTGTCTCTAATGCTCAGCAAAAATGAAAAACGGAGCAGTGTACACCTTTGTGCCCTGGCTTCTCCCAGTGAGGTGCTGAAAACAGCACCCATCCCAGTCAGAAGCAGACTAGACTACTGCCTCCAGGACTGGACTGGCACAACATGGTCTGGCCTTGCTGGCACAAGCGGGTGGGAATAATGTTATAGAGTGTGTGTGCGTGTGTCAGAGTGTGTGTGCGTGTGTGTTTGAGTGAGTGTGCATGAGCCACATGCAGCCAGGTCGGTCCTAATCCCGTCACCCCATCACCCCATCACCCCATCACCCCAGCAAGGGTCATTAAAAAGATGGAACATCATTTTGCTGTTTACTGCCACTGGGCATGCAGGTCCTTGGATGCATATTTTACGCTGCTTGTGGGCAGTGCTATGTGCAGTGCTGTGTTCAGTGCTATGTGCAGTGCTGTGTGCAGTGCTATGTGCAGTGCTATGTGCAGTGCTGTGTTCAGTGCTATGTGCAGTGCTGTGTGCAGTGCTGTGTTCAGTGCTATGTGCAGTGCTGTGTTCAGTGCTATGTGCAGTGTTGTGTTCAGTGCTATGTGCAGTGCTATGTGCAGTGCTATGTGCAGTGCTGTGTTCAGTGCTATGTGCAGTGCTGTGTCAGTGCTATGTGCAGTGCTGTGTGCAGTGCTGTGTTCAGTGCTATGTGCAGTGCTGTGTGCAGTGCTGTGTGCAGTGCTGTGTGCTGGGAAGTGCAGGGCAGGGCAGTGCAGTGCTGTGTGCAGGACTATGTTCAGTGCTATGTGCAGGGCAGTGCTGTGTGCAGTGATATGTTCAGTACTATGTGCAGGGCAGTGCTGTGTGGGGTGCTATGTTCAGTGCTATGTGCAGTGCTGTGTGGGGTGCTATGTTCAGTGCTATGTGCAGTGCTGTGTGGGGTGCTATGTTCAGTGCTATGTGCAGGGCAGGGCTGTGTGCAGTGCCATGTTCAGTGCTATGTTCAGTGCTATGTGCAGGGCAGTGCTGTGTGCAGTGCTATGTTCAAGGCTGTGTGCAGTGCTATGTGCAGGGCTGTGTGCAGTGCTATGTTCAGGGCTGTGTTCAGTGTTATGTTCAGGGCTGTGTGCAGCGCTATGTACAGTGCTATGTGCAGTGCTATGTTCAGTGCTATGTGCAGTGCTATGTTCAGGGCTGTGTTCAGTGTTATGTGCAGGGCTGTGTGCAGTGCTATGTTCAGTGCTATGTGCAGTGCTATGTTCAGTGCTGTGTGCACTGCTATGTTCAGTGCTGGGCTGAGATTGATGTGTGGGGACAGAGAAAATGGCTTTTCCAATACACTCATCTCAGTTCTGGAGGAAAACAGTTAATTCCAGAGGTGCTTTTGAGGATTTATGGAACCTTTAGACTTGACCTTTTTACAGTTTGCTGAGCACCAACCAACATAACAAGGATAAACCATCATTTTCAAAGGCAGATGTAGACATACAGCCTAATTCAGTTGACATAAATTCAGCTGCCCTGTGCAAGACTCATACCATAGCTGGGTTAACAAACCTGGTCTGACCAAAAATAACTAGCCTGTGTATGGCTATGTAATGCACTGGACACACACTGTATGACTGTTTATACCTCAGGAAGAGCCACCAGTCAAATCAGGAAATGAGTACAAAAAGTTGGACGTATTCAACTTGTTTGTTTGTGTGTGTGGCTGTCATGCTATCATTTGTGGTAGCAGGTATGAATGACACTTTGCCTTTGGATTATGACTTACAAATGTCCTCTTTCTACACCTGCATTTCCTTGGCTCTGCCATAAACTACAGTAAACACGCAGTGCTGCATGACACTATATGAAATCTTTGTAATTACCTGCATTCTTTGGATCTGATCTCCATCTAATGTGGACTGACACAATGTGCTGAAGCTACAAACACAAAAAAATGACATTTCATGTTTTTGGTGAAAACATCCAAAATCAAACACCCTAACCCTAACCCAGAAAAAGAGAGTGAACCTTCGGAATGAATGACTGATTGAATGGTCTTTGACTGTAATCTCTACAGTAATAAACTCTAATCTTCACAGTTGTAATCTGGAACCTTTAATCTGATCTTTAATCTGCAGTTGGGGTGAACATCATGGTGTATGGATGCTCTGATGTCAAAGGGACTAAACATCTTGCCACCACCAAGAGAAAAATAATTGTGAAGTTCAGTGTTCTAATAGGATAATGATCTTAACTAACAGAGCTGCAGCACAAAGCCCTCCTAAGACAGACATCCAGAGAACATGGCTGAACTGAAGGAGAATCTGGACTGAGTGAATGCATGCTGAATGTTGTGCAGACTATCTAATGAACAGTTACTGGCAATCCTTGCTTGAGTTTAGGTTTTCTGTACAAATGTCGCAAATTCTCACCTTTTACCTCAGTTTAAACTCACGAACTAGGACAGCCTGGAGGACGCAGTCAGAACAGAACAGGCTGGAGAGCTGAAACACCTGCTGTTTCAGGTCAGCCTGTGTGATCATTTTTCGAGGATCTAAAAGCATACATAACATCAATAAGTCCATTCTAAATATGTTTGGACGTGATCTTCCTTAGAAAACACTCTCTCTAGGTCAGGGATCTCCAATCTTTTTTCTTCTGAGAGCTACTTTGACATCATAACCTTGACCAAGAGCTATAGATTTAGAAAGGAGAATACTGTTAGTCAGGTTTAGTGTTTTCTGTTTTGTATTTGAACAGTGAGAAGGGCAGAGATTTCCACTGGGTGTGAGGGCACTACTGTTTCCACTTACAGTCACATTCAGGGGAGGCTCTCATGTCACACCAACATTTTCTCATGTAGATCTTTTAGTTTTGATGTCCCCAAATAAAACTAAATTCAAGACACAACATCTCTGTGCCAACATGAGTACATGCAAGTCCAAATTCATAACTTTCATTTTAATTCATCAAAATCAAAATGGCTCACATCGTGAGCTTTCTGGCTGATGTATTAAAACAAGTAGTTTTGTAGTTTTTCTGCCTTCAAATTATATTTTCAAGATAAATAATATATAACATAATATAATAAACAATAAACAATGTGAAATGCTTTATGGCATACATCAACAATTATGGAAATCGAAAACAGATATCAGCCGTTTTTGCCATGCAATGTAAACAAGTCATTTAATTAAATAGGAGATATATATTAATGCATTCCACTCAAGTTCAGTTCACTGATCTTACCACAGCAACATGGTTACTGAACCTCAACCTCATTCAGTATAAACACACACTAACCAAATATTCTTGGGACACATCCAGGTTTACTCCACAAATTAATATTAATGAAACAGTGACTGCACCTCCAATGCACTCTGTGGTAACAAAATGTGGGAGGTACGCGTGTGCTTGCATGTCACAATGATAACTGTGCCATGTGTGTGGAAGTCTACCATCGCAATAAGAATTCACTTATCTGTCCTGTCCTTATCTGTCCTGTCCTTGGCTGTCCTATCCTTATCTGTCCTGTCCTTGGCTGTCCTGTCCCTATCTGTCCTGTCCTTGGCTGTCCTGTCCTCATCTGTCCAGTCCTTGGCTGTCTTGTCCTCATCTGTCCTGTCCTTATCTGTCTTGTCCTTATCTGTCCTGTCCTTGGCTGTCCTGTCCCTATCTGTCCTGTCCTTGGCTGTCCTGTCCTTATCTGTCCTGTCCTTAGCTGCCCTGTTCTTATCTGTCCTGTTCTTATCTGTCCTGTCCTTAGCTGCCCTGTCCTCATCTGTCCTGTCCTTAGCTGTCCTGCGTTCTCTGACCCCACACCAACTCTGGCACCAGGACAACACTGCTAGAACATGACAGTCCTGTGTTCTCAGAAGGACAGACTTGTCATGATGTATCTGGGAGAATGTGGACATCGCCAACTCACGCATATGCGGGAGTACTGTCTGTACATACGAGTGAATGCAGTCCTGCCCACTCCTGCACACACCTGAGTACTGGTCTGTGTATGGACTTGTCCTGCGTTTGCATGCCTCCGGCTCTATCTTTCTTACGCACGGAGCGTCCCATGTGTGCATGTGTGAGCACAGCACAGACAGAGCACTGCAAGTCCTGTGTGTGAGTGAAGGGTACCGTGGCTGACACCTTGTTGCTAGACATCAATCTTGTTTCTTGAAAGCATGTGAGCGTGACACACTGTGGCACGAGAGCAATGCTGACGTCTGGTCATCTTCTGGCTCACCAGTCTGGAAAATAGCATGTATAAATGAAAAATATATAAAAACGTGTCCACTGCCGTTTGTTTGAATAGACATGAACCACGAGCACGAGTGTGAGCCACACGTGAAATGGCCGACAGATCCAAGTCTTATAAACTTATTTAACAAAAAAAACGGGTGAATTGAAGCATTCTGTGTCCAGAGGGCAGCCTGTTGAGATCATAAACTCTTCCTCATCTGCTATTGGTTGGCTAGAATCCACTGTATGTCACATGTAAAATGGCTGACTGATCCATCTCCCTTCCACACCTGCAGTGGATTGCTTTGAAGCCAGCGCTGATGCGGTGTGGCGAGAGTGCTTGCATAATGAGCGCAATCTGCATTTACCCACGGCAGTAATCCAGGCTTTAGGCTGGGCTGATCGAGGGGAGAGCGATCTCTGAGGATGGATGCTAATTCCTCCATTAGTGATGCAAACCTGGCTGATTTCACACTGATTCAGTGACATGCCGTCCCTCTGGGTGGATCGCCTTCACTTGGGTCTTTTGGGAAATTACTGTTTTCTGCAGAACTGCAGGCTGAAGTTCTTCCCAACTCAATATAGAGAAATGCCTTATAAAAAGTCTTATAAACTTATTTAACAACAAAAAAACAAAACTATCCATTACAGCAGAAAACCTGCTGAATTGAAGCATTCTGTGTCCAGTGGGCAGCCTGGTAAGGTCTTAAACTCCTCCTCCTCTGCTATTGGTTGGTTAGTTTTCACTATGTCCACATTTTTTTCATGAAACCTTTTCAGTGTGCACAATGATTCAAACTAATAATAAGTTTGATTTTGGATAAGCAAAATGGCCTTGATGTAAACTCTTTAACTCTTCTCACTTTTTAAGAGGGGAAGTAGCATCAGCAATGAAATTGCTATTGCAACATTATCACCAATGGCTTAAGAACTTTCACACCGTTTGCTTCAATTTCAGAAGATTTGACAACCTCCTCCTTCTGAGACTCCTCTGCGCTCAAGTTCTTTCCCTGATGGCTTGTTATTTGCACTGTCCTGAGATCAGTGTAACTTGCTCTTCTGATACGACTGAAAAGGTGTTGGGATCAGACATCTGCTATTGTACACCTGAAAAAAATCTTTATAGCCTCCCTGTAGTCTAGCAACCCTCTGTGGACTTCAGTCATAACCTCCTATGATTCTGATGGCAAAAATGATATTGCTGAATAGACTGGCAGTTGGGCAAAAGCTATTGTGTAAAAAAAGTGTAATGTAAAATGCTCAACTGCATGTGTTTCATGTTAAAAAATAACTTTCACATCCCATGTGAACCTAAGCAGGTGAGTGTGTGTGTGTGTGTGTGTGTGTTTATCCTTTGGGTTTAATGGGGAAGTTTCTCTCATGTTTCACTACAGCTCAGAACACCTCCCCTCCAGTCCTCCCTCAGGTCTCTGGGCTGTTCCTCACTTCCCTCATACCACTCTAGAAGTTCCAGTTCAATCCTTATCACCAGGACGAATGCAGCGTATGTGTGTGTGTGAGTGTGTGTGTGTGTGGAAAGCACCAGGACGAACACAGCAGATGCCCTTTCACTGGAGTCTAGAGAGAGAGGAGGTAGAGTGGAGCAGAGGGCTGAGTGCTCATTGTTGTCTGCTTTGGGTAGTGCGTACACACCTGCTGTCAGTATGCTCCCAGGACATATTGTAAGGCTGTGTGAAACTGATGTGGCCTCATTTCTGCATACTTTTACGAGTCCCATATCAACTGGCTTTACAGTAAATGTGTGTGTGTGTTTTGTGTGTGTGGTGTGTGTGTGTGTGTGTGTGTGTGTGTGTGTGTGTGTATGCTTGCGTGCCTGTGTGTGTGTGTGTGTGGGTGTGTGTGTGGTGTGTGTGTGTGTGTGTGTGTGTATGCTTGCGTGCCTGTGGTGTGTGTGTGTGTGTGTGTGTGGTGTGTGTGTATGCTTGCGTGCGTGTGTGTGTGTGTGTGTGTGTGTGGAGGGGTGTGTGTGTGTGTGTCTGTTTGTCTGTAACATTGCAACATTTGCACTTGTTGTTATGAGGCTACATTCCATTTAATGTGTTTTATGAGGTGCTGTTAGCGCCGAAACGATCTTGGCTGCTTTGAACGCATCATGAACTTATGTCAGCTCTTTCCATCAGACACAACCCATGTCAGGAGTGTGTCATCACCCCCTGCTGCTGCTCTTATGGTTTTGTTCTTATGTCTTAGTCACTGTGTAAATGTATTTTCATAAACATATGGGTGTGTGTTTTATTAGTGTATGTGTTTGTGCGTGTGTGTGTGTGTGTGCCCGTGTGTCCATGTGTGTGCGTGTGAGTGTGTGTGCATGCGTGTGTGTGTGTGTGTGTGTGTGTGTGTGTGTAGTAGTAGTAGTAGTAGTAGTCAAAGCAGTCAGTTTCATTTATCACCCTTGGTAAGTCATAGCTTGTCTTTCCAGAGCAAAACCCCCATCTCCCCTCTGACCTGAACTAACCCAGGAGGTGGAGGTGAAGACCTGAGCTACCTGAGGTTCACCACTTGGGTTGTTTTTTTTCCTCCAGCTTGCGCTTGACTGTGAAATTTGTCACTTATTGTTGTTGCCAAAGCCTGTGTCAACTAACCTGCCACTGGAGCTGTATGAGCCAAAATGGATGCTTGCCTGTGGCTCTCTCAGTACCTGAATGCATGCAAGTGCCACATTTGGCTGTCTGTGGATAGAATAATGAGCCTAAGCCAATCTAGTCTCATTGAAAGATTTCTCCATATAAAGTTATACTGTTTTATCCCTCAGAGAAAAGAAATATTGTTTTCTGATTGGTGTTTGGTATCAGGGTTGCTATTTAGTCCACATGCTGAAAAATTATAGTAAAGTAAATTTTTTTTTTTTAATTAAATACACAAAAATATTAGTCTTGCTGAGCTTATTACTCAGTGTTGACTGTAATTAAAGTGAGTATTACAATAAACTGAACCTACATAGATTCTTTTCTTTGTGAAATGACTGGTTCTCTCAAAGTGAGGTCAAAGGGAGGTTAAAGTGAGGTCAAAGGGAGGTCAAAGTGAGAAAGTTGTAAAGTGGAGAAAAATTCAAGGTCCAAAAGCAGCTGACAGAACAAATGTCTCTAAACCCAAATGTCTAAATGTCTATAAACCTGAAGTATGTGGTTAATTCTGGGTTGTGGTTCTGAGGGGTCCTTGGTAAGTGTAATGTTCCATGAGGGGTCCCCTATCACCCACATTCATGAGTACCAGCTGGGGAAGAGACAGAGGAGTCGGCCTTCCAGGTTCTTCTGATCAGCACAATGAATGGTTTTGGCACAGGAAAGACTCTGGAAGGTTCTGACAGAGGAAACACTTAGAGGAAACACTTTGGAGGGTTCTGGTAGAGGACTCACCTTCTTCCCCCTTAAGACCTAAAGGAACGTTTACTGTCTGTCTGTTTGACAGTTGAAGTGATACTAATAATGTGGTCAGTGTTTAGCTGTGTATAGCTGTATACCCCTTCTTCCCCCTTAGAGTTGGCTCAGCTTAGGTGTTTTCTGTGAACAGATGGCCATTGTCTCATTCCTGGTTTATGCAAACAGAAGGAACTTCAGGGCCTGTCTTGATCAGATGGCAACTGACAGCTTCTTCACTGATGAGTCCAGGCAGTGGATCAGCTGCACAGATTTCTGCAGTGTGCTGTTTGTCTTTGCTCACGCCTCACTTTTGCTCACGCCCCATGTTAAGCTAGGCAATAATAAGGGATTGCATTGGCACAAGTGTCTCTCTTTGCACAAAGTCCTGGTATCCTTGCAAAACTCTTACAAGTAAACTGCTCAATAGAGCCTATGCCATGAAGCACAGCACATTATGTGTTTATTCAGCATCTCTCAATAAAAATATTGGAAACATTTACTTGAGGGTGTCGACATAAGAGTGGCATGAACCTGTCATAAACATGACGTGTTATTAATGTTCATGAAATGTATAATGAACGTTTATGACAAGCTCCTATGTCAAAACCCTCAAGTAAAGTGTTACCAAAATATTATTATTAGATATTGTGAAATATCTGTCCTAGGTCAGCAATGTGTTCTATCCTCTTGTACACTTCTAATGTCCTTTTCACCTTACTCGTGTCCTCACGGTTTACCTCCAACTCAAAACAGAAACGGTGTGGCCAGTGTTGACCACTGAGGTCAGAGGGGACTGGTAGTGGGATTGTGGTTTCTAAAGTGGCTGTGTGAAGTGGCTCTATGTGCCATTTGCTCTTTGGCTTCTTTGAAACACACCCAGTTGAGATGGCTGTTCAGTGACAAGTGGGATTTACTCTAGTGGTCCTGGAGATGACTGAAGGTTTCCAGCCCCAGTGCTGCTCAAAAACCACCGAAATGCCCAACCTGGCAACCCTGATGTCCTCTCTGCCAGCTAGTCTGTCCTGCTGGGCAGAGGGGTCCTGCCCACTGGTCATATCAGGACAAATCCCAGGATATCGGTCATATCAGGGCAAATCCCAGGGTATCGGTCATATCAGGGCAAATCCCAGGGTATCGGGCATATCAGGGCAAATCCCAGGGTATCGGGCATATCAGGGCAAATCCCAGGGTATCGGGTGTACAGCGACAAATTTTGCCCCATTTTGTTTGTCTTTGCTTCCCCTCTCTGTCTGTCTCTCTGTCTGTCTGTCTCTCTCTGTCTTCGGCAGTGTGTGTGAGAGGGTGCTGTGTGCCTGGCTGCCTCACAGGGAGAGTGAACAACTACTTGTTAGTTATTGCAAAGTATCATTTTCGACTAATGCAAAAGCATCAGTAGAAGTATAAGGGAGGAAATGATGTCCACATGCTGTTAGTTCATGTCCACATAATCTCCACATAAGTCTCGCACCTCAGGTGGCCCTCCTGCTTCTATTAGTGAGGAGCAGACTGAAGCGGTGAGACTGATGTCAAATTATAGGCAAGACTTAATGTTCATCTAATATAACTGCAGTCAGTGGCTTCTGAACAACCCTGCTGATAGGCTATTAGTTAGAGTGAAGTTGAAGAAAATCAGTCATGGGTGTAGAATAGACACAGGGTGCTTTTCATTGTATCAATCTCTGAGTTTATTTTGAATCGCCTGTCAAAAACTACATGGACCCGGTCTTTATCCGTGAGTCCAAAGGTACAAAATATAGGGGACTGAATCCTTAAAGACACTGTAAGATGCCAATTAATTAATAGTCCAATTAGTAAATGAAAATGAACAATGTAGTGATTAAATAATGTAAGTTCTTTAACCTGTCCATCACAGCAGTTTAAGCAGAAAATTGGTAAGTAAAACTACTAATATTAATATTGTTTGTTAGAAATACTTACAGGTTACACCAAAAAGTATTCGAACATTTTTGCTTTACGTCATGCTTTCTTGAAGCACGCTGTACGGTTCCCATAATATGTTGTGATCAGATTTGCCTGTAATAAACTGTAATCAACCGCATCCAAAAGCAACCCCACATGCAAATACTATCACAGTTCAAATCTATCAGATTCATTTCAGGTTTTAAAGCCTTGCCAGGGTGAATAACCTTGTAATCCACCTTGCAATGTGTAAATGTATCCTGATTTCACATAAATACAGTTTATTCATCTCTTGCAATGTGTAAATGTATCCTGATTTCACATAAATACAGTTTATTCATCTCTTGCAATGTGTAAATGTATCCTGATTTCACATAAAAAACAGTTCATTCATCTTTTTTTTCTCTTTTTTCCACTCACACAACATAACCTGCACAGGTGCAAGGTCTGCAATTTGTGTGTGTGTGTGTGTGTTTAGATTACCAGAGCATGCACAATCCTTCAATATGTCACATGACCACACACAGAGCTTCATGTCTGCATACAAACACTCAAAGGCAGACATTTGTGGTAGATATGGATCTTGTCAGGCTGCTCATGAAACTACTGTCCTCCACCTTTAGTACGAGGCTCATGCTTGACACAGAAGTAGGCTGGATGGTTGCTATGGTGATGAGTTTGCATGTCAACTTGGAATGACAACACTGTCTCTTGGAAGTGCAGCCGCCAGTTTATATGTTAGTTCATTGTGTGTGTGTGTGTGTGTGTGTGTGTGTGTGTGTGTGTGGTGTGTGTGTGTGCAGACTGTTTAAAGAGAGTTTTATTATTAGTGTCATAGCTGTTTCCAAAAGGTTACAGTATATTATCTCAATGTAGTGGAGGTACTGTAGCTTCAACATTCGCCGTTGTTTTTGTTTATATAGCTAACATCGCCTACGTGTGTGAGTGTGTGTGTGTGTGTGTGTGTGTGTGTGTGTGTGTGTGTGTGTGTGTGTGTGTGTACATATAGAAAGCAAAGCTGCCCTATACACTGACTGTTTGCTTGTGTGGAAAAAACAAATGTTCTTGTACACAGTGTGAAACCCTGCTTTGCCCAAAGTCAGAGGTTGTTGCGGCTCATACCTGCTGCATTGTTTTGCATTAGAGAGGGAGATGCTCATTTTAATAGAGGCCACTGCAGAGGAGGAGAAAACTTCAAAAAACACCCCAAGGTAACGTTAGCACTAAAGAAGCCACACCATGTCTTTACTTCTGAATAAATCATGCGCCATTTGCTGAATCTTTCCGGGATTCTTCTTTTCAATTCTCCTGCGCCAGTCTTCAAAGCTCAACCCGACCAAAAGAACGAGGGGGCTGCAGGAAACCAGGAGTGTTGCGCCATAAAAAGACGTCTGTGAAAAATTGATGAGATGCTTTTGACTGTCTGGTGACAAGTCATGGAGGACGTGAGCAGCACAGCAGGGGTAGGAGACCTGATATTTACACTCAAACAAACATGTCACTCTTGCAGGGGAAGCTTCCGGAAAGCTGCTGTCCAAAGTTCACTCTATGTGAAGAGACAGGTCTCTCAGATACATTTGGTAACATTGAAAACCACATTTGTGATCATTTTAAGCTATAGGGCCCTATCATGCCGCGGCGCACTGTGCATTCGCGACATGCGCATGGTGTCATTACTATTCTGTGCAGCGCATCGTTCAGTTTTTCCGGCAAAAAATCACGTTGTCTAGATAGCAGATGACACTGCGCCGTCATGGGTGTGTCAGCGAAAAGAAGAGGTGTGGTCTGGCGCAAAGCGTGCCAGATGCTATTATAAGGACGCAAAAATTAAATCCGCCAGTGACCAACAAAACCCTGGTCTGTTGTCAGTTGCGCATTGCTGAAAAGCTATTTTAGGGGCGCACAGCGCTTTGGGATATGAAAGCGTGCACAATGCGTGAACGCCATGCTTCTCTCATCAGCAGGAGCACGCAGCAAGGTTTATACAAAAGTTTTTCATGTGGAGAAATAAATTATGGAGTCCCTGGAAATATGAAATATAAATGTACATCACATATATCACAATATTTATTAATTTGCGTTGAAAGCTTTTGTTTCCTTCTTCTAACTTCTAACATCATTGTACCGCTTTCGGCACTGTTTGGATGTTCTGAGGATATTTCCTCCCATACTTCCTTGACAAGTGGAGGTTTGGGGGGATTCTTTTCATCCCCGAAGATAACGTGTTCACGCACTTTTACCTCACACACTAGCAGATTGGTCTCCTCCATCGAAAAACGCTCCTGTCTTCCGGGTAAATTCGCCATCATAATAGCAACACACCATGGAAAATGCGCCACTGGCTTTTGAAGGGAATGAGAGTATAAATCCTGATTGGTTAATTGTATGTTACGCCCAAAACACACCCATGACTAGTATTTTAAGACCAACCCTTTTGAACCATGCGCCTGGCAATGTTCGCTTTTCCCGTCGTCAAAATACCAAATTGTGTCGGGCACGCCCCTAAAGCAACTTGCGCGACAGACTTTAGACAATGCGCATATGATCGTGAAAATAGAGCCCACAGTGTCCTTTGCTGCCAAAAGCTAAAAAGTGTTTATTTAAATATAGCAGATTGATTAAAGATTCCAGATTCCAGATAGTCTTTATTGCAACTCATTATACTAGAAAAATTCTTATATGTAGTATGTAGTATGTTAAGTGCTGATAGAGAGAGAGAGAGAGAAAATGTGTATTGTAGTGAAAAGACTGACAAGCACAGGCTTACACTGTCATTCAGTTCTGGAGTCTGGTGGTCTGAGTCTTAAGACTACGATATCGCTTGCCAGATGGAAGCAGCTGAAAGAGTCCATGACTAGGATGGCTGGGGTCCTTACTGATTCTTTTGGCCTTCTTGATGCATTGCCTCTTATACACGTCCTGGATGGAGGGACAATCATATTATGCAACTCCAGTAGATTCCCCTCTCATGATGTTGATCAAATTTCAGGCAATGTTCTGTTACCGAGACCACAGCTGTCAGCACAAAAAAACAAATTCATCAAACCGTTAAATACTATTGCCCATCTTTCTGTGTATGTTTCACACTTAGACTGTTTGCTACTGACCAGCAGAGAGAGAGAGGGAGAGAGCATTGACATGGTATTGAGGAAAAGTGTATGTATGAGAGTCCCATCTGTGTGTTTCTGGGCCATGGGCACCCCCAGGGTAGGGGTGGCAGCAGGGGCAGGGGGCAGGACTGGGGTAGATGGGGCATACTCTTGGCCCTGAGGCGTGTGGTGCATGTGGTTGAGAGGGAGATAGAGAGAGAGAGAGAGAGGGAGAGAGATAGAAAAAACCCAGGTGGCAGGGGACTGAGCAGTCTCCAAACACAACTCCGCTCGCCCAGGGCTAGGAAACATGGCAGATGGTAGGAGATTGTTATATTTGACTACAGACCCCACCCAGCCACCCATCCCATTCCAGCCCTCTCCTCACATCTCTGTCCCACCCCTTCTTTACTGCCAGTTTCTAGAGGAGGTCTGTTCTGCTCAGCCTTACATTATGGATTAAATAGAGACAAATCCGATGCAGCGCAGTGCCTCACAGGCAAGGATCGGCCATGTCAAGGATCACCAGAAAGCAATGGATGTTAAAGTTATTGAAGGTTTTTAATGAAGGTGCTGCACACAACTGACATTTTGGCGTTTCTCAGAACATGGCCATCAGAGTTGATGGATTGTGAGCCATCAAAATGTTAGCTTACTTTTCATTCCATAGTGTTGCATTAGTGTTTGTCTTTCCCGCATGCGGCTATGACCTGATTGAAAGAGTGATGGCATGAATTCCTCTTGAGTAAAGAGACTCAGAATAATCGTGGAGGTGGAATAAAAATGCAAAGAATCTTGGACACCATCATGTTTATTTGCACTTAGAACCACTGGACTGTCAATAAATGAGGGTTTCATTCATGTGCCTCCTTCTCTCTCTATCTCTCTCTCTCTCTCTCTCTCTCTCTCTCTCTCTGTGAGGAGATTGAGTGTGCCTGTCTAGTTGATGTCTGTAAATATTCTAAATTGTTGTTCTCTCAAGTTGACTCAAAGGGTCTCCTCCATTTGTCATTTAGATTTTGTCTCAATATTGAAGTAAAGAAGCTTTCTGTCTGCATTAAGAGACATAAAACATGCACAGCTGACAGACAGCTTCTCCTGAGATTTGCTCTTGCCACACAAGCACCTCAGGGTTGTGGGCTCGGAGGATGGAGATGGAGGCTTCACTTAAGTGTGAATATCTGCAAAGATGTGCTGTCTTATACAGACAGTAATAAATTAATTATATTATATTAAACACATGGGAGCTCCTTCCATTAACTTGTCAGCACCAGCATGTCAGTCAAAAGTGTTTGCAATGCTTTGGCATTTCGTTCAGAGTCAGGAGGATGCCCATAAATGTGTGACCTTTTCTTCATCCACTGCATGTATAGGAGAAGGTCACGCAAATTTATTGGTCATTTTTATACTACCAATAAAACCACAGGAATCTGCACCAATCCCTCTCACTAAAGTGGTTTGTGACCTATAGTTTATGCTTTCCAATATCCTACAATACATGACCTTTACAGGCAATGACAAGAAACAGCAGACAGTTTTGACCAACAACCTTCACATTCTGTCAAATACTGAACCAGTTCTGAATGTATAATCCGCACTTCTCCTGATAGGCCATGGTCTTTGCTTTTACAAATGTTTTCTCAGGGAGTGTGCTTTGGAAGTTAGTATTCACAAGATGATTTAATAAGGCCTCTCTGGCAAGAACAGACTCCTGTAAATCTTAAAGCGATAGTTCGAAGTAATTGCAATCATAGCTGTTGTACAACCTTACTGAGTGCCGTCGGTAGGAAGGAGAACGAAACAATGTTGACCGAATAGCAAACGCACAGCTTGCACTAACTCAATACGCAAACGCACAGCTTGCACTAACTCAATACGCAAACGCACAGCCTGCACTAACTCAATACGCAAACGCACAGCTTGCACTAACCCAATACGCAAACGCACAGCTTGCACTAACTCAATACGCAAACGCACAGCCTGCACTAACTCAATACGCAAACGCACAGCCTGCACTAACTCAATACGCAAACGCACAGCCTGCACTAACTCAATACGCAAACGCACAGCTGCACTAACTCAATACGCAAACGCACAGCTTGCACTAACCCAATACGCAAACGCACAGCTTGCACTAACTCAATGCGCAAACGCACAGCTTGCACTAACTCAATACGCAAACGCACAGCTTGCACTAACTCAATACGCAAACGCACAGCTTGCACTAACTCAATGGCGTCACACATTCATTTTCACTTTCATTGCTTACAGTACCGCTCAGTTTAGTTAGCGTTATGGTACCGTTTAGTTAGCCGCTGGTTCACTATTCAGTCTGTGTTGTTCCAAATTCTATTTGTTTTCGTTCCTACCGACAGCACTCAGCAAGCTCGTATAGCAAGGCTATAATTAAAATTAGCCAGATGCAATTTGCACCCAGGTGTATTTAACCAACAATGTTGTGTGCACCCAGTGGGCACAGTAAATGTGACTATTTACAGCCTATTTACAGATTATTTAGCCAGGTGTATGTAGCATGGAATAGCAGAGACAAGCACCTGAGTGTCTGTAACAAACGAAGCTATTTTCATCCTAGCATACATATGTGAATGGAAACAGCATCAGAGTCTTGATCTGTTTTCCAAAGTGGGGGTGCTTAGCCTAAAAGTCTAGACATTCTCTGGGTTTAAATTAGGCCAGAACCCTCCCAAGCTGAGCTCCACCTGATATCGAAATCGTATTATGAGGAGCCAATTTGGATGGAATATCAAATTTTCTTGTTCCTTTACCTACTGACAGCAGTGTACATTCAGTGACAGCGACTGTTGTCATTAAATGTCATTCAGTTTTTGGGATGTCTGCATCCCAAAGTCTGCATTTCAAAAGCCGAATGACACTTAATGACAGCTGTCATAAAGATGCATTAAGTGTCATTAATGTTTAAGATATGTGTCATGTCATGTTAAAAACAAGCTCATGTCACCGTTATGTCACCCCTTAAAATAAAGTGTTACCAAACTTACTATCAAACCCATTGAAAAAATGCACCCTCCACATCCACTAGCCTGCAACCAATTAGCATATATTTGGAGAGGTTAGCAATTTGGTTTTGCTTTTGTCAGCTGCCAAACAGTGACTGATTCAATCGTTTCTGTCGATGTTGCAATCCATCACTAACAAATATTGTATGCATTTACTGACTGAAGATTAGACAAGTAAAACAGCTGATTTCTCTACAGCGAATGTTATCAAGAATATTCTTGCAAAGCCTATTCCACAGACAGAAATGTGAACGTTCACAATATTTTTTGTTCATGTGCAAATGCTTTTGTTATTGTGGGTGTAAATAGCCTTGTATTACCCTTTTGCCTATTTGTACCCGGGGTGCAAACAGACACTCCGTTAGAGGCAATTACTCCAAACTACCATAAAAGAGAACAGTATGAAAGAGCCTTGACTGTGATGCTGACTTAATGAAATTCCACAAACTTTCTGAAAAGCCAAGACTCCATTTGATTGCTCTGGATTATGTGTAGGTAAGAGATGCTGCTACCCACGGCCTGTGCACATGGCGTTTACTTTTCTGTTCTAACGCCTACATTCTAACCTTTAGGAGATGCTGTGCTGATGCAAATTTGCTTTTTCTCCCTCAATGTATGCATGTCCAGCTCTGACCAGATATTTGTGAGACTTCTTTTCCCTCCTCTTCTTCTTCTGTTGCACCCAAACCATAACTGAGCAACAAGAACACTAATCGCAGGTCCATCAGCATGCATAACCAGGGGCTTGGAGCTCAGTTTACAACTTGAGAGAGGACACGCAATTTTGTTTTTTTTTTTGAGCCCCTGAAGCAAGCCGGACCAACCTGACCTGACCCAACCTGACCTAACCTGACCTGACCAACCCCAGAGTCCAAAGTTGTAAAATACCAGACGCTGAATAAGCACAAGTGAATTATTCACACAAGCCCCTGATGGACCAGACCGCCACACCACCGGACTCCTTATACACCGACCTCCATAGCCTTCCATAGCCTCAGCATTTCAACAGAGCAATGGGGCACAAGAGAGGAAAGTACAGTAAGCACCAGCCTGTGAAGAGGGCATGACTCTGTTTAATGACCCTGCCCTGCATTACAGGCTAAATGCTCCATAATCAGCAAATGAATGGCATTAGCAGTTGACAACAGCCTACTTGGTCTTTCCTTGACCCATGTGTCTATGTCTTTGGCCAAAAACAAAACCATAATCCTTAATGGCAATGCTGATGCTTCATTTCTTTGGTTACTTTATATTTATGTATTTCAGTCATATATAACTAGTTTTCTAGCAGCACAAGGATTGAAATAGATGTGTTGTTTCTACAACGGCTCAGATTACCATTGGCCTTCTCTGCATTTTTCAGCACATCTAAGCTACCACAAGCATTATTATTCATGGGACGACTTGTGAAAGTTTTCAGTAGAGAGATTTCTACTGATGCTGTCTTCTATTTATTTGTGCATTAAATAAAATTGCACGGCTCTGCAAAACATTCGAGTCCAAGTAGTGTTTCAGAGAGCAAGCTGCTATGGTAACTGCTTGAATATAAGAATGGCCTTTGTCAATGTCCATAAGTACTTACATTTTACACCTTAAACAACACAGAAGGCTTTTACTCAGCTATCATCTATCTTTTACTATTCATGTTTTTTTAAAGCTGATAGCAAAACTTGTTTGTTTAGCTTCCCAGGTGTGAGTGGAAATGCCTTCTGTGTTTAAATCATATTGGTCAAGCTGTAAGCACAGTGCACAGTAAGGTCTGTGTTTTCCAGCCTTTGCTATCAGCTCTAGACAGGAAACAGGGCTGCCCTGCTGGATGCCTGCTGTAAATCTTCAGGACCCATAAATTGTAGAGTGGCTCCCTAAATGGCCTTTAAAGGAACCCATTACTCATTCTGAATATGTGATTCACATACAACAGATGTCCATATATCAGTGAACTATACAGCATTCTACCTGAATCTTAGCGAGTGTGTGTGTGTGTGTGTATTAGTGTTTGTGTGTGTGTGTGTGTGTGCGTGTGCCGTACAAAATGTCAGCATAAATATAATTCTGAACTTGTGCACAACACACATACTGTAAGTTTGATATATGGCAAAAACAAGTGACAGAAACCATGTAATTCAACTGATGTCAGATCAGTAAAATTAGCCGTGTCCATGTGTAAACCATGTAATTCAACTGATGTCAGATCAGTAAAATTAGCCAGGTCCATGTGGAAAACCATGTTTCCTTTTACCCTTTCTTCTTTCACACCACCCATCACTCACTTGTCCTTCTGCTTGTATTTCTCTGTAGAAGTAAAAACATGGGAAAGCGGACAGCGCTTGTTATAAAACTAGTACTGTCATCCCAGTAGCCTTCTACACTACAGCCTTGTACTTCAAAGCCAAGACAACAGCAATTTGAGCACAAATATGGGCTTAAGGGGAAACTGAGAAATCTGACTATGATCAGCCATTGCAGGGGGTACTCTTCACTCTTCCCTCTTTGAAGGTGTTTGGAGATGGGTTGCCAAGAGGAAGGGATTTATTTGCAGCAATGGTCTCCCTGCTATCTCTGAGTGTATTAGTGAGGCTGCTGTTTCCGTCTAATCAGAGGAGTAGCTACCAAAGCTTATCCGATTTGTTTGGGACTTGGCACAGCACACATGATCTTCTATCTTTCAGTCAAACCACTGGATACAGGCTTTTGATTGGATGGCTGGCATGACTAATCCACAGCTCTGACTGGTGGCCATGGAACATTCTATGACAAGAGTCTTTGTCTTCCTGGAAAACATATAGTCAACACTGACATTTACCTTATAGAGACTGTCCAGTGAGGCCCCAACAGACTGCAGAGAGAGAGAGATCACATGGTATAATATGATATAAGGGAATTATATAAACACAGCCCCCAATCCCACCATTCATGGTTGATAGTGTATCTGTGGACAAAAAATAATGTTTTTATATATCTTGCAGTAATCTATTGTATGTTTTTAATTTCTTTTAATACCAAATGTTTCATATCTCTTCTAATGTAGGCTACTGCATGTTTGTGTATTTGTGTGTTTGATGAGTGACCTGTGTGATCATGTCTGACCTTTAGAGTTGTCTCTATCCAGGAGAACTATGACTCTCTTATAACTTTCTAAGATTTGTTGTTCCGCATTTTGTTGACTTGACCACATGTCTGTGTGTGTATGTGTGTGTGTATGTATGTATGTGTGTGTGTGTGTGTGTGTGTGTGTGTGTGTGTGAAACCAACCTTCCACTGTGCATATAAAAGGTTAAGTGATCGCATGAACCATGGGTCTCATTTCTGCTTGTTGTGGCTCAGTTAAGCGTGCCAGTTGTCTGTATCTCTCGAAGGTGGAGACTCCGTCCCGCGGGCATTTGTGTAGGCAGGCAGGCGTAAATGCTTCTGTGTTTATCGAGTCAGCCCTGTGTTCCAGTGAGCTTTTCATTCTACACCTCACCGCTTTGTGTCACTGGAATCAATGACAGTTTTCATGCCATTGATTTGCCTGTGAGAGAGTGTCTCTGTTGCCATGCAAAATACTCTTATATCCCAACCAAACCGCCATACACCCATTTAAGGCTTTTTCTTAAGTCCTGCCTGGTCAGATGTGGCTCTAATTGTGTCTTCCAGGGAAAGTGACAGACTCAAAATGCTTCTTTCGTAAATAAATAAAGCCTGTTCACACCTCTGCAAGATCCATCTCAAAGCCTTTGTCCCCAGTCGATGTACAGCACTGCAAAGCGGGTATAAATGCTTCATCATAGATCAAATGCATCAAACGCCTGAACTTCAATCAATAAGCTATTTGAGCTGCTGGAGTGTGTGTCGCAGTGTCCCTGCTGCATCACAGAGTGGGGACTCTGAAAAGGAGCTTCATCTATTTGCAACACATCTCCAAATAGCCAAAATCATGTGGTTGCTTCGACAAGGGTGAGGAAAATATGCCAAAGATTTCTGCAGGATTTTATCCCAATATAAAACAACCCCAGGGAGTTGTGGTGTAGCTCACATCACTGAAGTTTTCCAGTGGGGAAAGTGAGTGAAGCCTAGGAGCCTAAAAGTTCTGAGTGAAAAATGGATTAAAAAAAAAGTTGAAGGTTGAAGATCTTTCCCTTGGCACCACGCAGCTCCATCAGCAGTGCAAGCATCTCTTGGGATGAATGGGGCTACAACTGTAGACACACGTATTAGCATGGATTTAAACATGCTGGTGTGTGCACTTTGGAATGCTCTGGTACCCAGGGATCAAACTTTGCTCTGTTGTCTCACTTGATGATAGGTGCACACACACACACACACACACACACACACACACACACACACACACACACACAGACACTACTTTAGACGTGTTCATGCAGCATTGTTTGAGTATGTGTCAAATGATTGAACTAGTCTGTCTCTCTCTCTCTGTTTTAACTTCTACTCTTGGGTCTTTTCCTATAGATACAAAGTGACGTATTGGCAAGAGAACATGTCCAGAGGGCAGAGTCCTCCCTGTGCCTCCCTGCTGGGGCCTGCTCCGTAGCAGATGGCCTCCCGGAGAGAGAGAAATGAAAGACTGTGTGTGGAAGGTTTCCCCAGCTCAGCAAGTGAGAGTTTGCAGCCGCTGGTCAGCATGTCAATGAAGCTGCATGTGTGTGGTTTCTGCTGTCAGCATGTCATGAAGCTGCATGTGTGTGAGTTTCTGCTGCTGGTCAGCATGTCAATGAAGCTGCATGTGTGTGAGTTTCTGCCGCTGGTGAGCATGTCAATGAAGCTGCATGTGTGTGAGTTTCTGCTTTTTTTTTTTTTTTTTTTTTTTTTTTTTTTTTTTTTTTTTTTTTTTTTTTGTATGCTGCATGTGTGTGAGTTTCTGCTGCTGGTCAGCATGTCAATGAAGCTGCATGTGTGTGAGTTTCTGCCAGCTGGTCAGCATGTCAATGAAGCTGCATGTGTGTGAGTTTCTTATGTCATGGCTGCATGTTTTTTTGATGTTTCTGCTGCTGGTCAGCATATGATGTGTTCTATAGGCATTCATTCATTGCCTAAGGGAGATGTATTTGTGTTCCTGTAGGGCTTCTGGCAGCTCTGTAGGAAAAAAAGAAACCTTTTAAGGCTGTGTCCTTGTAGACGTAAAGTATTTCAGAGATACATTAATAAACTTTTAAGGCTGTGTCCTTGTAGATGTAAAGTTTTTCAGAGATACATTAATAAGCCTGTGTATGCTACATATCTATATGAATAATAATCTCTCAACTGCAAATCTGCCTTTTGATTGTTTTCAGAGAGCAAAGTGGGAATCTGTTAAGATTACGTGTTAAAGTTAAGTTTATCTGTTAAGTTCATGTGTCAAAAGTTTATTGTGATTGGCACATTGATTGGTCCTGCCCCCAGTGATGCCCTGAAGAGGAATTCATAATGTTATTGATCCAAACCCTGGGATAAATAAATATTTGAAGAGAAGCAGGATCACAGAATACATTGCCTCTGAGTGTGTTAATTGACTCATTTAAAATCAACATTGGCAATCTGTCAATCCCTCAAGATTTCCCAGACAGACAGAAAAATCTATAAGCTGAGTTTGCGTAGTCAGCTGTGCACTTATTAGTCTGGCCTTAATTTCATCACATGATCAATACTGTGGAACCTTTGAGGAATGCATGCTGTAGACTTTGAATTGAATGTTTATGTTCAGATGAATAGACAACATGTTGAGTCAGATGACCTGTAGCAAATGATGAGACACAAGGTTTCATTAAGAAGTATCTATATCAATAATATCATAATATATGAACAGGTTATCAAAAGAGTGCCTTAAAGGATAAATCCAGTGTGAGTCAATTCATAGCCCTGTGGTTCAAGGTCACCAAGTGCTGTTGGTAGGAAAATAGATAATTGCAAACAACAATGACTGAATAATGAATAGGCAGCTAACACTAACTGAATGGGGCACAGAAACTAGCTTTCATTGACTATGGGTTGGATACACTGGATTTCTCCCTTAAGTAATGAAACGAACAAGCTATTTCTTTTACCTCAGTAACTCTTGCAGCAGTTGCAGTTGGCTTTGTTTCTGCTCATTTTGGCATCCCTGTCACCGCAGAGCAGTTGTGCTTTGCTGGCCCTCTCTGATCTGACGAGAGTAAACACTCTCCTAGAATATGGCACCATGGGCAAACACCAGCGCTTGGGCTCAGCTGATTGAAATTCTCAACCACAGCGTGAAGCAGAAAGGTGCAGGCAGACCGCAATTTGTTATCTAAATACGCCGAGACCACTGCGAATTGTTATCAACTTCTCTCCTCTGCCACACAACGCTTTTGACTATGAACTTTATCTAGTCATCTGTTTATCTGTCAAAGGCGGCTTCCAGGCTGCAACTGCCGAGGAGTAAAAATCCATGTAAATTAAATTTCTAGATGGGCGGAATGCAGCTGCCTAATGCACATATACACCCTAAAACTGTCCACTCTCTATACTGAGTGGAGTGAATATGTTAGAGTAATCCAGTAAGTCCTTATAGAAAGTTCCAGAACAAGTTTTTGAGAACATGTAACACCAGAACAGAGTTGATGGACCAACACACGCAAACCACATATAAAACTACAGTATATATTGTGCTGTTCATACGACTCTACTGTAATGCGTAGGCTGCTATAATCAATCAGCAACAATGTGTTTTGAATCTTAAACGCTGTAATTCACTCTGCTACAGGTGCTTCACAGATCATGCAAGCCGATATCATTATTTCCCTCTTGTTCAGGTTCTCAGTTAATGAAGTTGTTATTTAGCACACAGCACAGTTTTAAGTGTAGCCTACATGGTGAGGCTGATCCAGGACTTTGTGCTGCCATTGCATTCTGTTTCATCAGACCAGCCCAACACAGTTGATGATAGCAAACACCTTTGTGCAGCTCATCTGATATGAAATATGAGCTCTGTGTTCAAAGTAGGCAGTACATGTTCAGATAAGACATGGAAGAGTCCCAAGATCTTGTCTACTGAAGCCATTAATCAAGAGATATTCAAAAAGAACACTGGACATCCTCCATACTTATTGTATATACCAAAAGGTTTTTGAGCAAAAAAGCAAAGCTGTGGTTTTGAGCTGGTATTTATTCTACACACCAGTGTAAGCTGTGGTTTTCAACTGGTATTCATTTTACACACCAGTGTAAGCTGTGGTTTTCAGTTGGTATTCACTCTACTGGTATTCAAGTAGGCCACGACAGTGAATAAATAGCAAAAATGACAGATTTAAACTTTTCAAGCATTATCAAGGTCTGATGTGAGACACAAGAGTAACATGGGCCTGTAATAAACGAGACATGACGTGTCATTAATGACACTTTTTATGTTGATGACTGTTGTCATGAAGCGTCATTCGCTTTTTGCAATGTACAGTTGACAGTGTTTCGGACCGCAAGTGAGGTAAAAAAGAACTCCTGGTTAGCAGCATGTTATGCTAAACTGAACCTCTCGATTCTGAGGCAGGAGAGGTTCAGAGGTTAAAACTCCTGGTTATCAGCGTGTTATGCTAAACTGAGACTCCCAGCGCTGAGGCAGGAGAGGTTCAGAGGTTATTCCTCAGCTTATAGATTTGCTGATTAACAGAGTCCCAGCCCTCCCCGCCCAATAACACCAGTGCAGCCTTGCATTACATTGGACAAGAATCTGATAATCGTGCAAACCTCTGTGACTGTGTTTAGGCTGCTCCCTTGATTGCTTCCATCATAGTGCAAGGACACACACACACACACACACACACACACACACACATACTCTCTCTCTCTCTCACACACACACACACACACTCGAACACACACATAAACGCTCTCTCTTGCACACAAACACAGACACACACTCCTTTTCTCTCTCTCTCTCTCAGACACATTCACACACAGGCTAGCACATACATTTTCTCTCTCTCTCTCACACACACACATACGCACACACACACACACACAAGCGGCATAAACAAGCCCCATTGCCTGAGTGCATAATTGCCCTCTGGAGTTTACCCAATGGACGTCTGCCTGATTGGAACGGCAAAATGATGTCGCCGGTAGAGGTGGAGAAGGAGGATGGGGGTTCGGCAGGCAGAAGGTGGTGTGGGGGGTGGGGAGGCGCTGACACAGACAAGACAACCAAGCAGAATTTGTCTCTGCGGTTAATGGCCCCCAATGAATCACTGCACAAGGGCAACTGCAGGCACACCACAGACCTAAAAGGAGACGTCTGTCTTTCTTCTTCTCTCCTCTCCCTTTGTCTCTCTCTATTTCTCTCTCCCATCACATGTCCTCTACTTGTCTGGACTGAACTACCTGTCAAGCCATTTTCAACAAATATTCTGAGTCTTTATTTTCAGGGGACATAAACTTTACCGAGGTGTGATACTCAAATGCTCTGTCATTATGGATAGGGTAGGATAGGATACTCAAACGCTGTATCACTATAATAGGATACTCAAATGCTCTATCAATATGGATAGAATAGGATAGGATACTCAAATGCTGTATCACTATAATAGGATACTCAAACGCTCTATCACTATGATAGGATACTCAAATATCGTATCACTATGGGAAACCATTTCACCAGCTGTAAGAAGGTCGACTCATTGGCACCCATTCCCATATGAAGAAACTATGAGCAAATGCTTTGCTTTCAAGTCATAAGAAATAAAGTGTCTCTTCAGCATTCAGTCTAAAGGACTGATTTAGAGCTCAAGAGCGCCCCCGCTGGATGCTGAATCCCCTCACGTCACTGTTCATAGAGAAGCATAGGGCCTCTGATGTACTGTGATACACCCTGTGATGCAGAGGACTGGATACAATTATAACTACATGCGTATAACTGGCTTTTAACTTGTAATTACAACCAAAGGAGCGGAAGTGACATTTCCCCAACTTAACAGAACACTTTTGGAACCAACTGGCTCCAAAACACATTTTTCCAGTATAAAGATCTGATCAAGAGCTTTTATTTGATATAAATATCTTGGTTTCACCCAAAATGTGACTTTCACTCCTCTAGTTCTCATCCATAACATAATAATCATATTATTCAGTATTTCATGCACTTGATCATTGGCTAAATAGCTTTTGTTTTCCTCCACAACTTCATAGTTTAAAAAAGTAAGGCTGAGGAAAGCTGGTCAGTCACAGGTAGATGCCACTTGGTCTGACACAGACACAGTCACAGAAGACATGACAGATCCAAATGAGGCTTATTGTTCAAACCTATCATTTGACAATGGGTCACATGACCTCTGGTTGTGGAGACTGTAGTGACAGAATTATTGATGAATCTGTCTGAGCCAGTGCAATTATTAAACACTCCGAGAGAGAGAGAGAGAGAGAGAGAGAGAGAGAGATCAAGGTTAATGACTTCAAAAGGAGCATCAATAGATACTTCTGAGTTGCCAGAGCTGGACAACATGAAAGATGACCACTTAACCAAACAGATGAAATGATATTTCCTAGTTCACCCAGAACAATTTGATCTGAAGAACATCCAAATATCCAAAGTAAGTCCATCATCAAAGCTAGACTCATCATGGTGTCCTATCATGCCAGGAACTATAACGGAGTAAAGATAACTGCAATTGCAACAATATTAGTGTCCACACTCAACAATAACCTCTAAAGTCTGTCTTGCTGATGAATCTTTAACATTTCTAATTTAAAAAAAAAAAAAGTTTAAAGTTTTTGATTGGCTGTCAGCTTTGTATTGTTTTAACTTAAAATTGATCTGAAAGTGATTCAAATTATATTATTATATTGTATCATTATTTTGCAGGTTGGACGTTATCATTTGTAATAAGTGGATCAATAATTATTTGCTGTTTCTGTTTTTGTTCAGCCTTTGCTGTTTTAATCCAAGTGCATTATACATCAGGAGGACAACGCAGAAGCCAGCACTCAAAACTTACATGAAAAGGAAGATGAGAGAACTGAGGAATAAACGAGTGGAACAATATCAATGGTGTCTGCGTGCTGCAACAGCTTAGATGCAAACCGGCTCAATCTGGACAGTTTAGATGCAGACCGGCTCAATCTGGACAGTTTAGATGCAAACCGGCTCAATCTGAACAGTTTAGATGCAGACCGGCTCAATCTGGACAGTTTAGATGCAGACCGGCTCAATCTGGACAGTTTAGATGCAGACCGGCTCAATCTGGACAGTTTAGATGCAAACCGGCTCAATCTGGGCAGTTTAGAATCAGCCCGGCTCAATCTGGTCTTCTACCCAGGAGGCAGGAGACATAAACAACACTGGCAGTTTACAAGTGAAAGGATTTTCTAAAACTTAAAAATAAAACTAAAAAAAAACAAAATCTAAAAAATTAAAATGAGAGTGTTTTTAAATCTGGTTTATATAGCTGAAGCCAGTGTCAGTATTATAAGGCCAACACATCTTACAAGCCAGGCATCCTTTTAAGACCTACTTTTCTTGTTGGATTTAATGACAACCAACAGCTCTCCATGAGGGTGAGGGGGAGGTTGGGCGAGGCTGGTCCATCATCATGATAAACTCTCACCAGGGAATCGGGTGTGTGTCAGAAAAGATACTGAGCAAACAGGAAGACAGCAGGCAGTTGGAGACACAAGAGGAACAACTCAACTGCACTTTTTACAGCAACACAGTAACACCGCAATCTCACTCCAGCAGCCTCTGAAGTATGTACCCTTTACTAGCAGCCTCTGAAGTATGTACCCTTCACGAGCAGCCTCTGAAGTATGTACCCTTTACTAGCAGCCTCTGAAGTATGTACCCTTTACTAGCAGCCTCTGAAGTATGTACCCTTCACGAGCAGCCTCTGAAGTATGTACCCTTTACTAGCAGCCTCTGAAGTATGTACCCTTCACTAGCAGCCTCTGAAGTATGTACCCTTCACTAATAAACTCATGATGAGGTTAGAACACCAAAGCAGGTCTTTCATACAAGAATTACGACATTAAAAAAAGAGTCAGCCCCACTCCCCCTTCCCCTTAACCCTGAACTAAGTGAGTGCTTTTAATGTGTTTTTATGCTCGTAATGAGCTTTCCAGCCTGGGTGTGTTCTACACGCACCTCATGCTGTTTAGTGAGGCTCAGTGAAAGTGGTGAGACCAAAGCGAATAATTGGGATGCGAGAGTTAGATCAAAGCCACGTGTCTAAGGCAGTCCCACTAGCATACAGATGCCCTCACCTGCCATTCAGACCCACAAAAAATGCATGGGAGCTGATCAAAAGCAAGTCTATAGCCATCTGTCTGACTTCTGAGAGCGAGCGAGAGAAAGGCTTTTTAGTCCAAATACTTTGTGATATACTGTCTCTGTTCTTCAATTACAGCGCGCCACTGTGAGAGACCTCCTCTTATAGCCACTAGTTCTGCAGCCAGCCCTGCCCAGCCATTGGTTCTGGTATTGACTGAACACTGCAGAGTCATTTGGGTATTCTGACACTGCCACAGCAATCTGGTTACTAAAGGAGAAAAAATAAGCCTGTCAGACTAAAACGGTGTCCTGCAGCATGGCGCAGCAGACAGCAGGCAATTGTGCCACACATGTCTGTCAGTCATTTGACTTTTCTATTGGAACATGACTTAGAAGCTGATAAGGCCAGAGTTCCAAGCGGTAGTTAGTGGCACACTGACAGCAGTGTTATCACAGGCATAGACAGACAGCGGTGCTGGCTGAATGCCAGACTGGCTGCTCTTCCTCAGTTTGTCCTTGAGTTTGTCCTGCCATTTTCTGCCTCTGTATTTCAGGTTAGCCCCATGGACCGAGACCCACTCCCTGCTTTTGCAGATTTGCGTTGATAATGACAATAACTCATGTCTCATACATGCCTCATAACTCATGTGACTTTACACTTATCCTCTCCCTCCCTATTCTCCATGTCACTGTCTTTGTCTCTCTTTCACACAAACACACACTCACACCACACACACAAGCTGTTTACCTTTCTCTCTAGATCTCCTTCTCTGACTGTGTGTTTTTCTCCTAAACCTGGGTCTATTTCTGTCCTTCACTGTCTAGACAGAAGAGCATTAATCAATATGGCCATTCTATTCTCTGGCCCTGTAGGTGACTCAGAGCGAGAGAGCGGGCAGGCAAGAGGATGGCCAAATGGCTGTCAAAGCCTCTTTTTGTCCACCATGGACTCTCCAGAAAAAAAGAGCTTAGGGGAGGTTGTCCACAGGAAAAGATGGGATATTAACCTTCAATTACACCCCAATCCTCTTCATAATTGCAGGTTGGAGGCACAAAAATGAGCAAGCCGACACACAGCGAAACCAAGTAAACAGATTCTGTCTTATAGGAAAACTGCAGTGTACATTTGTGAATAACCAAAACCAAATGATTGGTTGACTAAGAGAGGAGACTATGCAGTCGGTTTCAGCTGCCCACACAAATGTCAGTGACTGCATAAATATTCAGTCGTTTGCAAACAACAAAGCCATGGTACTCCGTCAGTCAGCTCTGAAATTGTGCTTTGTGACAGTCCCGTCAGCGACTAGAAGGACTTCAGTCAGCAATATCTGTTAGTATCGGGTAGTACAGGAACAATCATGTGCTCAGGTTTTCATTCTTTTCATCAAGAGGGTTAAGATGTCATAATGAGCATATCGTTTTGCAGGTGTGCAGTAATAAAAATAAAATCATCCACAGCAGTGAAGAGACACATTGAAAGAAGAAAAAGCTTTCATCTCGACCGATAAAAAGGCTCTTAAATTGAGAAAACTCCTGAGTACAATTCCATTTCCAGGACCATACACATTTCTTTTCTATCTTTAAGTGTCAGGGGTCAGGCTGCTCTTATCGCTGTGCTGTGGGAACAGAGACAGAGCTTTCACTTCCACTGATGTGATTGTCGAAAAAGCTTCCATGTGTTTAGTCATGACTCAGGAATAAACAAATACATTTGACAGAACTCAGTGCCTGAGCGAAGGACATGGATCAGTGATAATATTGCAAATGTAGAAAACATGTATTGACTAGTTCATATTAATACTCAGGCTCTCTCCCCCTTTTCACACAGATGAGGGGACGCACACACACATGCACACAGCACGCACACATGCGCATAGACTCAATACAGACTAATTAAATGTTAATCGAGTATCTCCTTAGCACTGGGTAAACAGAACAACAGCAGCAGCAGCAACGAAAAACAGGATAGAAAAACATCCCAGGAAGAGAGGGGTGGGTGGGGTGTTAAGAGAGCCAAGGGCTTGATGTCTGTTGCTAAATAACACAGATGACAGGTCATGTCTCTTTCATGAGAGTGAGAGAGAGAAAGGGGGGTTAGAGAGGAAGAGAGAGAAAGACAGAGAATGCAGTTTTAGGCTTTAAAAAAGTATACTATACCATACAATACTATACTATACTATGCTATACTATACTACACTGTACTATCCTATACTATACTACACTATACCATACTATGCTATACTGTAATATGCTATACTATACTATAAAATACTGTAAATACTGTAAAAGTCATCTATTTCAGTCATGCAATTTAGTCTACCCTGCAGTGGAGTTGTGCAGACTAGAATAAGATGGTTTAGTGAATGGCAGGGCACTGACTTTTTCTGCAATTTAATTTATGATCACAAGTCATCCATCTCCACTACCAACTAAGTGGATGTGACCTGAGCATTTACACTGCTTTGTTACAAGGTAATCAAATCATTCAATAGAACACATAAAAAGTCTGTTATATACACTGCTATTTACTACATTAAACTAGGATGAAAGTTGTGTTAGGACATTCGTTATATAGTGATCTGTTACACATTCATAATGGTAATGACTGCAGAGTAATATAACAGGTATTATATTGTGCTTTTGCCAGATTTATTAAAGATTAAATGCATTAGCACATGTAAAATGTTTGAAAAACTTCACCAATGTATAAGATCAGCTCTTCAAATGTTGACCTTAAATGTTGCCTATACATCACAAAATGACTATGCATTACACATATACAAGTTTTCTGTTTTGAACATTTGTGATTACATGTTGTATATGCATGTAGTCACAGAGCTGCAGATCAGTTCTACAGTGCACCCTGCACGAGGTGCCATGAGCAATCACACAGAATAGTCGTGAAACGCAGGCGATTAAAACACAATGATTGCAATAAAAGCATCATTTGTTCTGGGTGGAGTTTCACGGAGCTCACTGCCAATATTACTTCATCATGTGACAATCATTTGAAATGCTAATTCATAATCTGGAATAGCGGTCTAATTGCATTTGTAAACAAGAGGAGCTGTCACTCCATGGCAGAGATCCCATTCAAACGTTGAGAAATGTGACAAAGATCCAGCTCGTAGTTTTTCATCTGACCTGCTCCTTAAGCACAAATACTAGCTTGTTGTCCTCCTCTCTTCTTGTCCCTTTTTTTCTCCCAGTTCTCTTTTATTCTTTCTATTCTATCATTTTACTTATTTACCTTTTTCTAACTCACAATAACCCCAAAATGACCTACAGACACAGACGTGAAGGTGAATTACAGACACTGCAGTGACCTGTAGACACTGAGATGCCTCACTGAGGTACCTGTTTTTGCTATACGTGTAGCTTAATTATGTCTCATTCATCTGAATAGTCAGATAATGTAAGACAGTGGGTAGCTGTACAACACCTATGAACAGATTATATAATAATCTAATCCATATGCTTGTTTAAATGCATTTTTGACATCGGGATTCTCCTTTCAAATGTCAAGATTTATTGAGTGATCTTGCTATTCAGCACACTCTAATCTGGCTATTTTTTTTCTTTAACATGTGCATATATAAATGTATATTTTTTTAACATGTGTATATATAAATGTGTGTTTTTTAACATGTGCATATATACATGCATATATACATGTATATTTTTAACATGTGCATATATAAATGTATATTTTTGGCATGTGCATATATAAATGTATATTTTTTTAACATGTGTATATATAAATGTGTGTTTTTTAACATGTGCATATATACATGCATATATACATGTATATTTTTAACATGTGCATATATAAATGTATATTTTTGGCATGTGCATATATAAATGTATATATTTAGCATGTGCATATATAAATGTATATTTTTAGCATGTGCATATATAAATGTATATATTTAGCATGTGCATATATAAATGTATATTTTTCTTACTTGAGCAGGCTTGGCAAACCCTGCATCCAAATGTGTATGAGAGAAGTGATTACTATGCAGAGGCCATTTCCATTTCTAAGGAGCCCGAGGCGATGGGCAAATCTGCTGTGTCGGGTCCTCACACCCCTATGGAAATGCCAATGTGTGTGTGTGTGTGTGTGTGTGTGTCACTCTCACTCAGCTGCTACATGCTGTACTGAAGGAAAGAGAGACACTGACGTGAGGATGGGAACAAACACGATTTTCCAAACAGGCATGAGTTTTAAAATCCTGACCTCCAGATCTTTAATGTGTGTGTGTGTGTGTGTGTGTGTGTGTGTGTGTGTGTGTGCGCACGCGTGTGTGTGTGAGTGTTAGAACAGCAGCATAATAATATTTGCCAGGCCTGCCAAAATCTCTTGCCAATTTGAAAACGGTTAGGGGAAATATGCTTCACAAACAGAATTAATTGAATTGGCATCGTTAATAAACCAATGACTATTGCTTGTAATTGTCAATAACAAAAATAAGAAGAACAGAAACTTTGCACATTTTGGTTTGTTTAATCCAAATTATTTATTTAAATTAGATTTCTGTGTAAAAGAAAAATACACAGGAACCTAATTGAAATGAAGAAGTGTGCTGACCCCCTGTGCTTCTCATTTTTGGATTCATCTTTTTGGGTCCAGCACCTTGTCTTCTGAAGGTGTGCACCGGCTGACTTCCCCAGTAACAAAAATGAGACGTGTGATTAAAGTGCACTTTCTGCCATGCCCATGCTGGGCTCAGGTGGAGCAGGGGCCCACTGCACTACTCTGGGATACAGTGTTTGCTCTGGCAGTAATGAGTTGTGCTGACCAGTCAGCACATTGTGAATGTGCTATCACTGCACATTAGATGGATCCAAACAACCACTTAATACATTGCTCTCCAGACTGGAATGAGACAGGGCCAAGAAGGGACTTGTGTGTGTGTGTGTGTCTGTGTGCGTGTGTGTCTGTGTGTGTGACTGTGTATTTGTGTGTGTGTGTGTGTGTCTGTCTGTCTGTATGTGTCTGTGTGTGTGTGTGTCTGTGTGTTTGTGTGTGTTTAGTGGTGGTAGTGGTTGGAGTGGCCACTGGATCAATAAGCAGAGAGCCAGAACCAAGATTGGCTGAGGGAAATGAGAAGTCCAAATCGATGCATCCAATCTAATCAATATCAACACACCTTTTTCACCCTCCAAGTGGCAATGGCAGTATTCTCTATGGAAACGCACACACGCATGGACACACATGCACGTGCACACACACACACACAAATACAAACACATGTACTCACACACCACACACAGACAAACATACACACACACTCACACACACATACACCACACACACACACACAAACACACACAAATGCCACACAAACACAGTGAGTGGTTGCCAGTCCTCATCAGTAGATGCAGCTGCAACAGTTTGGAACAAATGTAGAAGAATTACTCGGACAACTTACAGTGCAACCCGCCACTGTTAATACAGCGACCCCACCAGCTTTGTTGACTCAGGAATTGGCAGCCTTACAACGGATCCATTTCTCTTTTTAATCAACGGCCCTGTTTTGATATAATGAAACTCAACAAGCGCTGATGGCAAGTATTTTGATGCGGGCACATTCTGAATGAACGTTATCAACAGAAGTCTGGAGGAGATTGAAAAGAGGGAGTCGGGTGGTGGTGGTGGATTGTACTTTGCAATCACAAGTTAAGAATTAATGAGCTGTTTCTTCACAGTGTGTATGCAAAGCAGTCTTTCAGAAACAGCCCATTGTGATTCGGGTATCATAAGCACAAAGTCATGGATGGGCCTGAGGTTACAACCACACACCAAGCATGCAGTGGGTCTTCAGATGAGGCCAGACACTGAAAAATCTATTTAAGTGTGTGTGTGTGTGTGTGTGTGAGTGTGTGTGTTTGTTTACCTTCACAGACGATAGCTACAGTGCCATTTATAGGTCATATTTGATAGAGGCTTGCATGGGGCCACAGAATTATTGTACCAATGCAGCTGTTTCTTTTTTTATGTAAAAATGTTATTTAACTAGGGGGAGGGGTAAATTGGATGCTTTGAAATAGCCTGCAGGACTCCCTCACACTCATTAAAACCTATTGAGGTTTCATAAGCCTTTTACAGGCCTTCATAGACCTTTAACAGAGGCACCACAGAGAGCATCCTGACTGGAAGCATCACTGCATGGTTTGGAAGTTGCTCTGCTACCAAACGAAAGGCACTGCAAAGAGTCATGTGCACAGCACAAAGCATCCGTGGATGTGATCTGCCCTCCATCCAGGGCTTGTGTAAGAGGCGATGCATCAGGAAGGCCAAAAGAATCAGTAAGGACCCCAGCCATCCTAGTCATGGACTGTTTCAGCTGCTACCATCTGGCAAGCGATATCATAGTCTTAAGACTCTGACCACCAGACTCCAGAGTAGAACAAGGCTTATGAACACTGAAACAATGACAGGCTAAGCCTGTACCTGTCAGTCTTTTCACTACAACACTTTCCATTTTTTGGCTCATACACACACACACAAACATACACACACAACACACACACACACACACTCTCTCTCTCTTTCTCGCTCTCAACACTTAACCTGCTTATCACATATTGTTTATTTTGAGGAGCAAAAACACAAGTATTTTACTCTCTTATACCAGTACAATGAGATGTAATAAAGTCTATTTTACATCTTGAATAAAAGACTGATAATTACCATTTTAGGAAAGTTTACTCATGTTAGTAAACAGTGTGTTAAACGTCTGCTCCTACTTAAATGCTAATATAACACTTTAGACACATCAGAAGCAGCGCTACATCAGAAGAGTTGCTGTTTTATAAGAACTACTAATGAATCTCTACTTTGTAAACAGATGATCACCAGCCATTTGGTGATTGATGAGGCTGTAGGCGTCTGCTGGAGCAGCACTGACTTCACTGACTCGGATTCTCCAAACCTCCATTGCAAGTGGATGTTGCTTTTGATGGAAGAGTCTGCTAAATAAGGCAGCTCTAACTCTCGGAGTTCCCACCATGTTTCTTTCTCTAGAGGTGTTCATGTCCCACTATGCTCATGTCTCTAAAAAATGCTTGAGGTCCAGTAAACCACACACACACATATTTCATAGCCAATACTGACCCTTACCTTCAGGGCTGACATACACATCACTCACCTCTAGGACCAACAGACCCATGTCCAGCTTTGTGCACATCCATCAGGCTGATGAACAGCTGAATGTGAGGCTGTGTGTGTTGTGGATGTAACTGGAAAGTGTGCCACTATGAGTGCTTAACATGCATTGACATCCTTCACTTGTGAAGTTCCTAAAGGGAAAATAAAGCTCTTTGAATTGAATCTCCACTCCTTCCCTGGACTCAGACCAGTTAGACAGGGTAGATAAACACCCACTAGCTCATCACTAGGGTGGTAACACAACCCTACTGTAATATTAGCCTTCAGTGGTAGTGTTGTGTAGCAGTGTTGTGGTGCCTGACAAGTTGTAGTGGTAGTGTTAACTGATCAGTGGTAGCAAAACAACTTTATGTTCTTTTTGTAACAGACAGATTTTGACAGACATTGTGAAAGAGATATTTCAATCATTTTAATCTTTCTTTAAACAAAGCACAACTCTGAAAAACAGCTTAACCTGGCTATCAAATAACACAAAAAATGTATTTTTCCTATTATAGCGTGTGTGTGTGTGTGTGTGTGTGTGTGTGTGTGTGTGTGTGTGTGTGTGTGTGTGCGTGTGTGTGTGTGTGTGCGTGTGTGCACATGTGTTTGCATGTGTGTCTTGTTTGCTTGTCTTGCGAGTGAAAGTGGGCCATGTATAATCATGCATCCCCCAGACTACACCCAGCATTACCATCAGAAAGAGCCAACGCCTTGATTAACCAGCCTGTGTCAGGGAAGACAGTGCGCTGTGCTGTACGCTGGCTCACCAAAGGCAACGCTTCCTAATTAGTTTGGGGAGGTTTGGGGACCATTGAGGAAAATGAGGAGAGCTTTGGAGTGACATTGTGATTTGCAGAAAGTCAATTACATAGACGTGCCAGAGAGCAAACAGAGAATCTCAGCGCTTTATGAAGATAACTAGTGACTACAACACTGCATGTCACTATGCACATAACACGTAGGCCTTCCTGTGCAGCTTTTACATACAGGCTACTGAAGTCATTACGTGGAGCAAAAAATCAGTAATAACTATGTACAAAGAACATAGTGAAATATACAACACTAAATTCAATTCAATTCAGTTTTATTTAAACAGCGGCTTTTACAATAGTATTGCCACATGGAGCTTTACAGAAGGAGCACCCAAGAGCAACAGGGTCAGGAAAAACTCCCTTATGTTTAGTTAGTCTAGGAAGAAACCTTGGGTTGAGGTTAAGTGGCTAACCCAACTGCCAGGGATCATACAGGAAAATTACAATCAGTAGTAACCATGATAGACTACAAGTGTCTATGGTTTTAGCTAAGGTTCATAATAGTTCCAGAGTATTATCCCACTTTACATTACATGGTAGTTAGTCCATAGGTGGTTATCAGGATTTATGGCTGGACAATGTAGCAGTGGATATAGCACTCAAAGGAGTGAGATGGGTTATGGGGGTAACAATAAGGGTTGACAGTGCCATTGTGAGGGGGGGTCAGTCACAAAGCCTCAGGGTAGGGGAGTCCGCCCTGGCATGGGCATCTAGGAAGGGCCTCTATGAAATTAAATCTAGTGTTACACCAAAGTCACTCATGTGAGAGCATTATACATATGAAGTTTGTGTTTTGTCTCAACATTGTAAGTACATCTGCATCTAACCAACAGTTACCAAAAGCATGCCATACTGTGCCTTTACATAACCTAAAAGAGAAAGAATTGTCACCATATCACAAGATTCTTATTTATTTATTTTTACCGATTCTTTGTTAATATAACATAAGCATTTGAAAAATCTAAATCTTGCTCAGTTTCCTATTCAGTAGCTTATATAAGACAGAAGTAGTCCAGAGTGTTATTGTGTTTTGTTTATCAGCGTTGTAATGAAGTTTCATTGCTGTCACCCAACAATACTTTACACTGTCTTATTGTTTTGGGGTTTCATGATGCCTATTAAAATATAAAAATTCAAAATTCAACACATAGTCATGACATAGTGTGGTTTCAGCCCAGCAATTATGTGTCTAATTGATATCTGGGTTAGTTGACGTCCGCACCCAAATGTATGCATGCATTATGCATTCTCAAAACCTTGGTCGTAAAAACTCAGGGAATGTGAATGCATAATTAAAGAGTGATTGCAATTAGAAAAGAAGATTGGCCATGCAGGGGGCAGAGGGCGGGGGGCGGGGGTTGGGGGGGCTAATGTTTTTAATGAACCTCATAAAACTTTACATTGGAGCAAATCACCCAGAGTGCCACGGCAAGTCTTTTACCCAGACAGTCCCAAGAGACTAATGCGTTGCCTTAATATAAAAGAATCTCCCTCCAGTAACACTCCAGCTCTACTCTCCAGCCTTACTACACCGTCCTGCCTCCTTCCTGAGAGAATGACCCCAGCACTCCAGCTCTACTCTCCAGCCTTACTACACTGCCCTGCCTCCTTCCTGAGAGAATGACCCCAGCACTCCAGCTCTACTACACCGCCCTGCCTCCTTCCTGAGAGAATGACCCCAGCACTCCAGCCTTACTACACCGTCCTGCCTCCTTCCTGAGAGAATGACCCCAGCACTCCAGCTCTACTCTCCAGCCTTACTACACCGCCCTGCCTCCTTTCTGAGAGAATAAAGCAACTAGTCGGCAGATAACGATAAAGGAGTCCACCTCTTTCCTGTGAGATGGACGACTGAGCAGACTAGGCCTTAGCACACTGCACCAAAAACAACACTAAACTTTCAATTAGATGTCTGCTACATTCTCTCTCTCCAACGCACTTCACTAGACAGCCTGATACTTAGCCTGATACAGAACAACAAGCTCAGTTTAGAAGAGACTGATGCTAATTAGGTGTTTTTGTTTATCACCCTAATATATACAGTGTATCTATACACACTAGCTGTTTAGTGTGTACGGTGGAAAATAAATCAATGCGGAAGTAATGTTCTCTCTCTCTTTCTATTTCTCTCTCTCTTCCTAATTGTTGATTTTCCCTTCCAATCCTCAGAGAAGTCTGGGTTGCCCTGTTGGTGAACTAAGCCAACTTCAGCTGGAGCTCAACATGACAGGGAGAGCACAGAGACTCAGAAAAGAGACAAACATTAGTTAACTTCTCTGTGAGCAGAAATGTTTGCTGCAGACAATACTAATTGGCTGTGATCACGAGCCACACACACACTTTGTCATGGCTGTCACATGAAAGCTGCTGGGAAGTGGTGCAGAGTGTGTACTGTGTATTATGTGTGTTTGTGTGTGTGTGTGTGTGTATTGTAAGTGTGTGCTTGTGTGTACGTCTGTGTGTGTGTTTGTGTGTGTGTGTATTGTAAGTGTGTGTGTGTGTATGAGTCTGTGTGTGTGTGCGTGTGTTTGGTTGCTTACTGCCACCATGTGCCTCCCTCCCTCCAGCAGGTGTGTGCCCTCTAGTATCACACCTGGACACCTGACCAGTATAGTTGCCTTATGACAGCTGTGTGTAACGGCCATGAAACGCATCAATGAATGTGGTGGAGAGAGGAAGCCCGGTCCGAGAGAGGAAGCCCGGTCCGAGAGAGGAAGCCCGGTCCGAGAGAGGAAGCCCGGTCCGAGGCCTTATGATTTGTCTTCAGACGGGCAGGATGGCATGATGAGATCAGACCTACACAGCACTGCCGCGGATGAGGAGCCCTGCTGTGGAGAAGCTGTGATGTCACTGAGAGAGTGGAACACCTGCCAAACAGAAAGAGCCTCAGGTTCCTTGAGGTGTTTTCTGATCAGGCGTCAGTTACCTTCCAATGCCTCTGGAGAGCACAGACTTGGGAAAGTGTCAAAAAAAGAAAAAAGAATCATCTGGAATTTTCCATTCCATTCTGTTCCGTTCCAGAAGTGTCCATTTCAGGCCAGATTACAAGCCACATATACCAGATTACTACCCTATACATACCTATGGGTGCCCAGGTTTCAGGCCAGATCACAAGCCATAAGTGGTGGACTATTAGCCATCAGTAATGCCTAAGACGCATTCCTTGAAGGCACCCTACACATACCCTATAGCACCCTACACATACCCTAATAGCCTAACATCTGATGTCAGCGGATTTCACTAGATGTTAAATGGGAGTGGCGATAGTTGATGATATTTTCTGAGAAAACACATTTGCCGCATGCCTCTGGCCACGAGTGGACAAATAACAAATATTCCTGTAGAAAATGTGCTGTGCAAATACACTTTTCCTTTCATTTTTCAGCCTGACCAATTTCCTGCACAGTTTCTGAGACGTTCAGTAATCGTTGTCATTTGTGTTAGCAGCATGAAGTTCCTGTTCAGCTGAATTCTATCAGGCAGCTCTATGCACAGCATCATGGTTCCCATATTCTACAGTAAAAAAGCAGAGGGCTCATCCAGAGCTTTCTGCAAAGGATCTGTCAAAGTGCCTTTTGTGGAAAATCCTGCTTTAGAAACACATTAATATCATCTGTTGTGGATGTAATTCCAGGGTCTTCAGAGATTGTGTCATGAGGTCAGTGGGATGATAATCTGCTTTCTAACTCTCCCTCTGGTGTCTGTGGACATCATCAGCGACATACCCGCCATGTGAATCTGCAATAGCTTAATCACTGCCTTGGCCCCGGACAGGGTTTTAAACCTGCTCTGTAATGTTTTCCCAACATGTGTCACTGCTGGCATTTTGCGAGCCGAGGCCTGGCAAGGGAAATAAATAAGGTTTAAGCGCTGCTCTGAACGCAACCCTCGGGTGATGGAAAATGCTGGATGCAGGATCCGGAATATGCCGTAACGCTGGGGGAGTGTTATGTGCCGAGGTCTGCTTGGCAATGTTCTCTTAACAAAAAGCCCTCTCTGCCCCACTGGTCTCCCCTGAGCCTCAGTCTCTCATCCAGTGCTGCTAATGGCACCCAGCATCATTTCAGCTGGTTTCCACTGGGCCGCTGGACTCATGCACTTCTTCATTCATATTTTAGCCTGCTTGCAGGCCCCGGGGGTTTATGTGACGTTGTTACCAGTGCATGTATTCATCCGTGACCATAGTCTAGATGAAAGACATCTATATGCACATTTCAAACCACTGACACGCATTCCACATTTCTGATGTCATCCACAAACACTGGAAGCAGAGCAGGAAACAAATGCATTAGCCTAAACACACAGTGGCCTGTACAGATGGACTTGAAACATTGTCCTGTTTTCAAAGGAATAACCCAGAGTGAAATGCTTTCTAGGGCAGTGTTTGGATTATTTGCAGTTCATACACTGAGTTGGTATCTATTTTTAAAGCCATTCTGAAATTCAAAAGCATTTTACTCCGGATTATTCCTTTAAGTATCCACATTTCACAGTTTATTCATTTTGTTTAACCATAAAACAGAGCTTTAATGTTTTTTTTCTTTTAAGAGTCTTACCACGACTCACGCATGCATACAGTTCACCCTATGTGTAACTGCAAAGCAGTAAGTTCCCACACACACACTCACACACACGCACACACTCACACACACACAAAGGTTCACTCTAGGAGAATCATTAGCCAGCTGTTACATGAGCATATTTAGCTTCTGATCCAAAAGCTCTTTCAGCAGCCCGCCCCCCATGTTGCTGAATGGCATCATGGGTAATGCGTGACCCTGTGTGACTCATCGGTGTGTCAGCAACGCACAGCGTCGTGGCGGCGTGGCGTCAGTGATGATGGTGGCAGCGGCAGTGGCAGTGATGGGGGAAATGATTTGGGGCCTGCAGGGCTGGGGGGGGAATTAGCTTTGCTGTTGCTGCTCTGTCACTTTGATGGCCCCTGTGGGGCGGACTTCTCTTGAGGTAAACAAGTCAGCAACCGGCGTCAGCTATTTCTGCCTGCTTGTCGGAGTAAGGGCACTCTCGCACTACAAGTAAGGGCACTCTCGCACTACAAGGATGGGTTATTGTCCTTTCAATTTGTCACTGCTGACGGCCGGAGGCCCAGGAGGATGCCTTTCTTTCGCTCATCCAGAGCTGCACAGCAGAGAGGCAAAGGGGCAGATAATATCATGAGCGTCAGGCACTGTAGGCCCAGACTGCAGAGGAGATGATAATCCACTCCCCTCTCCACACACCAACAGATGAACACGTCAGTGGGCAGTATGTGTACATGTATCTATACTTGGGTTTAAAAAATGCACATTTTAAATTCAAAAGTTCATTTAAAAATGGTAAAATACATTGTTGTCATGTTTCTGTAGTTTGAAAATACAATATTGCAAAAGAATTGGCATCTTTTAGAGCAATGTTATGTAAGGGATAACAGCAGGTGAGGTGACCAGTTTGATGGAAATAATAGTGAGGTGGCGGCGAAGAACTCTGGGATACGATGGATTGCGGAGCGGAGTTGCCTCTGCCGAGTCATTATTTCCATCTAACTGGTCACCTCAAAAGTCGTTATCCTGCTTGTCTCCCATTTGTATTTCATTTTATCAACAACTTTCATTATATTTAGAAATCATGTGCAGAAAATAACCTGTTACAGCTGCTGCTAAGGTGGGAAAGTATATTGCTAAATACATGATTACGGTTGTTATGGTTACCATTTATAAACACATTGATATGGAACAGTGATTCAGTTTTTTCAGATCTACTTCAAAGGTAGCCAGTTATACACAGTTAATTCCCACCTCATCAACCAATCAGAAAAGAGAATCTCATTGTTAAGGGAGACAAAAGGAAACATAGGCTACCATTCCCTCTGGTGAACATCTGGAGAATCAGTGGGCATGATGCTCCAATCAGAGCACAGGGAATCCATTATTTCAGCTCAGTCATCGCCAGAACTACCAGTATCTGTTTCTCTTGAAGTAGTTCACTCCCACCTCTTGACACTCATTCCGTTGGGACTCAATGACTACATTTATGATGCTTCAAAATACAGTTTGTATAATTTTGCCAGTATTTAGTTGCAGAGTTCCATCTTGATAGGGAAAGAGAATGGTCTGACAGATGCTGTGACCGTCTGCTTGTCGAAGATAATGCTGATTCAAGCATTCAAGCATTAATTAAA
>PYXC01000815.1:270000-292500 GCA_015244755.2 Tenualosa ilisha
AGTCAGTGGCAGGCCATTCTGTTGAAGCCCAACACAAAGAGAGCCATCTAGTCTATAGTGTGCTCAGCAGGGGGACGCCAGGTGTGTGTCTGTGATTGCCTTCACCTCTCCGCCTTATACACAGCTTCTATCACACACACACACACACACACACACACACACACACACACACCACTACACGGGTGCTATCTGGCCTCTGCACTCGTACATAGAGGGTTTTTTTTAATGACCGCTCTAGGATGTGTGTGCGTGTGTGCGTGTGTGTGTGTGTGTATGTGTGTGTATGAGTGCATGAGAAGCTGGGTGAATCTTTTGTCCTCTGGGCCAACTAAAGATAGCAGAAGGCTGAAGGGGGTAGGCTGCTGGTGAGGAGGGCAAACAATAACTCAAAGTGAAATGGAGAGACTGTTGTTCTTCTTCTGTTGTGTTACATCTGCACTGCACTGTGCCCTGTGTGCCCGAGGAGACATTCACAAGCACGCAACCCACACAAAACAAACACACACACACACACACACACACACACACACAGTAATATAGTTCCTGGGGAATTGCAGTAATGCATTGCCTGGCCCTACATATCGCCTGGAGGACACAGCAACCATCACACTGGGGAAAGCCCTGCCTCTGTGTTGTATTTACAGTGTTTGTAACCTTAGTTACACTATTCAACTGATGAAAATGACCCAATTTTAAATGATTCAAATGTTGACTGTGTGAACATTAATAAATAAATAAATAAATAAATATGTATGACTGTTAGTGTGTGTGTGTGTGTGTGTGTGTGTGTGTGTGTGTGTGTGTGTGTGTTTATGAGTGTGTTAAGGGATGAAGAAATTAAAGAATGCAAGCTTTTGAAAAGGTTCCTGAAGCCCCCATTGCCTGCTGGGCTGTAGGTGTGTTGGAGGGTCTGGGCAGTGGGTGCTGCAGGGCTGTAGGTGTGTTTGAGGGTCTGGGCAGTGGGTGCCGCAGGGTAGTAGGTGTGTTGGAGGGTCTGGGCAGTGGGTGCTGCAGGGCTGTAGGTGTGTTTGAGGGTCTGGGCAGTGGGTGCCGCTGGGCAGTAGGTGTGTTTGAGGGTCTGGGCAGTGGGTGCTGCTGGGCTGTAGGTGTGTTGGAGGGTCTGGGCAGTGGGTGCTGCTGGGCTGTAGGTGTGTTGGAGGGTCTGGGCAGTGGGTGCTGCTGGGCTGTAGGTGTGTTTGAGGGTCTGGGCAGTGGGTGCCGCAGGGTAGTAGGTGTGTTGGAGGGTCTGGGCAGTGGGTGCTGCTGGGCTGTAGGTGTGTTTGAGGGTCTGGGCAGTGGGTGCTGCTGGGCTGTAGGTGTGTTTGAGGGTCTGGGCAGTGGGTGCTGCTGGGCTGTAGGTGTGTTTGAGGGTCTGGGCAGTGGGTGCTGCTGGGCTGTAGGTGTGTTTGAGGGTCTGGGCAGTGGGTGCTGCTGGGCTGTAGGTGTGTTGGAGTGTCTGGGCAGTGGGTGCTGCTGGGCTGTAGGTGTGTTTGAGGGTCTGGGCAGTGGGTGCTGCTGGGCTGTAGGTGTGTTTGAGGGTCTGGGCAGTGGGTGCTGCTGGGCTGTAGGTGTGTTGGAGGGTCTGGGCAGTGGGTGCTGCTGGGCTGTAGGTGCTGCTGCCGTGTCTGTGTTGGAGGGTCTGAATGCTAAGGGTCAAGTGACTGACTGCCTAACTGCACTCCTTGTCTGGGTGACACACTCTTAATTGGAGCTCATAATTGAATAGGTCTTTGCCTCATAATAATGAAATCCTTCAGCAGCCAAAGGTAACAAGGGTCAGAGGAGAGGAAGAGAGAGAGAGAAAGAGAGAGAGGGAGAGAGAGAGAGAGAGAAAGGGAGTTGATTTTAATTGTCAGCCACAGTCATCAGTCATTAGTGAAACTAATGCAACGACAGTAAGCTTCTCTCATCCTGTCCTCTTCTGTCTGCAGCATACCAGTCACCGTGTCTCAAACGTGACCACTTCCAATAAACTAGATTGGGTAGAAATGAAGGGCATTAATTACTGACATTCATCTTTATTATGTTAAGCATTATTACTAATGGCCTGCCCCAGTAGATTGCAGTAAGACTGTGAATTGGCCAAGCAAGCTGTTCATTTCAAATTAATCGGACAAGTCATTACATTTATTTGTCAGTCAGATTGGCTGTTATACCATTTATAAAACTCTGTAAAGACAGACGGTAGTTTTCCTTTGGGTATTACAGTGTGTTGGGCTGTAAAGACAGACAGGAGTTTTCCTTTGGGTATTACAGTGTGTTGGGCTGTTAACACAGACAGGAGTTTTCCTGTGTGTCTTACAGTGTGTTGGGCTGTAAAGACAGACAGTAGTTTTCCTGTGTGTCTTACAGTGTGTTGGGCTGTTTTCCTGTGTGTCTTACAGTGCGTCGGGCTGTTTTCCTATGTGTATTACAGTGTGTTGGGCTGTTTTCCTGTGTGTATTACAGTGTGTTGGGCTGTTTTCCTGTGTGTATTACAGTGTGTTGGGCTGTTTTCCTGTGTGTATTACAGTGCGTTGGGCTGTTTTCCTGTGTGTATTACAGTGCGTCGGGCTGTTTTCCTGTGTGTATTACAGTGTGTTGGGCTGTTTTCCTGTGTGTATTGTGACAGGCTGAAAAGGGCCTTTTAAAAAAAAACTTGAGCATCTTAGAGAGAAAACGTACCACTGTAGCTACAGTATGTGACCCCTACCCCAGCAAAGAAAAGTGTGTCTCTGTGTGTGTGCGTGTGTGTGTGTGTGTGCTGTGTGGGTGTTGCTTAGAGCTTGCTGGTGATCATTACGTGCAATAGTTGGTTAAGAGAAATGATTTTTCCATTCATTTCTCTATAGACGTTTCAAATGCTCGGCTTTGGACTCAGTCTAAGCAGCTATGGGGTACATGATCACCATATAAACGTTCATTCCAGTGAAAAACAAAAAAGATACAAGTGAGCGATACAGTACGACACGGTTTGGTAGGATACAAACGCTAGTTCACCAAGCCCCAGACTGAATTCAGAACATCATCATTTCTAACTTTCTACAGATTCCAAATCTTCCAAAGATGGAAGACGTGTTTTACCGGATCATTCCCTGCTTCCCCAGGGTATATGCAGGAATCCTACAGTTGGATTTATTACCTTTTACTACCATTTTTACAACTTACAACACAATATTTTTACTATCAACACAACATCGGGCAGCTGCCCCTTCCTGGGGGGGGGGGGGGGGGGGGCATACCTGCACTCAGAAGGTGTGAAAAAGGTGACAAACTTCGGGCAGGTGCGGCCGAAACAAGCAAGTCCACCTCCCGCCCGCCAACATAAGGCCTTACAGTGTGTGTTCTGTTCTGCACTGTGTAGCATTTCCCTTGATCCCCCCACCCCCTGCACCCGCCCCCACCAATTTTGAAAATAACCATTTTGATGTGACCTCTGGGGGTTTCATGGAAATGACTGGTCCAATTTAAACTTAAAAATAAGACATAACAAAGGGTGTATCTGGTGTGACAAAGATGGTGTGCGGTCTTTGTTGGGAGTATGTCTAGGCCTTTCACATCATCACACTTTGAGTTTCTGTGATGGTAAAAAATCACTCCCTAAATATACTGGGAAAATGGCCCGTGGCTGAACCATCTTCATCAACTACACTGTTCTTGTTATCTCACAGATTTCTTTAAATCTTTAAGTTGGCCTGTCTAAATTAAAACGCTAAACTGCCATTACTACACAGTCACCTGTCTGCTTGCTGAAAGGGTTCTACTGGAAAGCACTGACGGATGTCCACTCATGATAAATGTTTAAAAGGTTTGCCATAAGCGCATTTTCCACTCCAATGACGAGTCTCTGTGTCCGGGAATGCATGCGCTCGTGGCTCACACTCTCACACATGTCAGACGGAGGGGGAACGCAGCCAATGCTGTGGTCTAGCTAGATGTTTGTACATAGGATGGCCAGGGGGACCACAGAATATGTCAAAACATGTGTAGCCTATTCTACCAACTTTGAACATGGCTGAACAGCATACATGCATGGGTGCCAAAATCACACACACACACACACACGCACACACACGCACACACACACACACACACACACTTACACAATTGCTCCAAACCCCTCTTATTTTAGCTCAAGCATCTTAGGCCTACTGGGGGAAAATACTCAGACTCTACTCTTCTCAACTTATATTATTTCTTCTCTTTTTTTTAACTGTGTAGGACAAACAGGTCTAATTTAAATGTCTGCTTTAAAATTGTTTAAAATTTCTAAAAGCATATTGCATTGCATAATGTAAATATCAAATTCACAATTTACTAAATTATACACATCCTCACATGTAGCCTACCTTAAAATATAATATTTCAAATGAATGCAACCATGCTTATAAATGTTTAGTTAGACCATAGCCCAGAAGTACATAGCTTACTCTGCACAAGCGCAAACAAGCACTCTGTACATTTCAGACTGGATTAGCCTTGAATGCATGATTCCAAACTGTAAACTAGATTGTTCGGATGTTCTGACATCTCTTTTACAGTCTATAGAATTCTAGACCTACTGCACTAAGAAGAATGCCAACATTTAGAATAGAATATAATTACATGCAACATCATTTTGTAGTTAACTGTCTATGACCTATTTATCACAGTAAATTTCACATGATATGTGGTATGCTATGTGTTACAAGTATTGAGAGAGCAGAAAGGGTGTTGTTTTAGAGTTGACTAAATGCAACTAATTTTAAAATTAATTTTTTCACAACACATTCATCACAGCAATTAGCAACTAGTCCCATTTGAAAGCCCAGATTCTGCACTTTTGTGATGTGTGTGGTGTGTGTGTGTGTGATGAATACTGTGAGAACACTCCAGTGGAGACAATTAGCAACTAGTCCCATTTGAAAGCCCAGATTCTGCACTTTTGTGATGCGTGTGGTGTGTGTGTGTGATGAATACTGTGAGAACACTCCAGTGGAGAGGAAACTGGTGTTTTAGATGCAGGATGGAGTTAAAGCGCAAATTTCAATATTCATCATAATTTCAAAGTTAATTTGATGTAGTTTTGGAACGAATAGTACAAGAGCAATTCAACAGAGAGGAAATTGGTGTTGTTTTGGAATATGACAGACACTTAATTTTAGTTTGGACTGGCAGACAACATTGATTTGATTTGGCAGACAACATTGACCCGATTTGATTTCAAATTGCTATTTAAACATCTTGAACACTGATAGCGATACCTTATTATATTACCTTAAGCATCTTAACTCTGATTGTTGTATCTTGTTAATTTATCCATATAAATGTTGATGGCCACCATATCTCACATAGAAATGACTTTATTAAGTTATCCTTCCTAATGCTCAGTTGAACGATTGGGAAGTGTCATCTTTTATCGGATTAACTAGTGAGCTGCTCCTTAAAACTTACATCATAATGATATTTTCACGGTAGATCCTCTCCATTTCCTCTCAGTGATTTGACTGCTGCAAATGTCCCCACTTCCTTTAAAAAAGAACTCCTTATAAAGACGTGCAATGAACTGTCAATCATCAGTATTAGCAAATGAAATTCAGGGGGCACCTTGGGTGGCCAATGAGATTCCAGGGGGGTCCAGTGCCACCAGCCCCTGCTCTGGCTCCGCCCCTGATTTGCTGTAGTGGGTATACTGTTTGTGATGGGTTGCCTGAGGTGCTGCCACAGCTACTGCTATTACAGTAGGTGCGTCCAAGTTGACTGAATCCATCTGACTGACGAGATCTGCCGGTTCAACTCGTGAAGACTCAGCTCTTCCAGGAATATCTCCTGGCGTAAATTTTAAGAATGCACTTATAATTTAATTTCTTTACACTGTGTTACACTATTGCACTTTCAACTTAAAATAGTGCAGATTCTATGTTAGCAATATGCACTCCTTGTTAGTTCTTTCATTGTGTTGTAGCTTGAGTGTTATCCTCTTTTGTAAGTCGCTTTGGATAAAAGCGTCTGCTAAATGCCTAAATGTAAATGTATGTAAATGTGGTTCAAACAGGAGGGGCGAGAGAACTCAGCAGGAGAAGCTGGACATGATACCGTTTGAGTCATGAGAGATATCACAGAATTTTGTTTGCATTGAATACAGTTTGAATTCCCTCTACAGTCATTCAAATAAACATGATGGGTGCTGAGATCAGTTTCATGATGTCATATAAACCATAATGGCACCCATTCAAAATGTCTGTAGCACATTCTGTATTAGACTGAATCTTCTCTAAGCTTGCCATATGGTCACAAAACTGCACTAAATAACAAAGCAGAACATTTGAAAGGTTTTCAGTCCCATTTGTGTCAGTATTCCTTCAGTTTTGGAAAATGTTTGTGCATGGAAGCACAAAGAGAAATGTATCATTTTTGTCACGGGAGATTCAAGCCAATCGGGGCAAAGTTTGCCATCATGAGGGTGGAGTCTAGACTCGTGCAGACCTGGAGAGCAAGTGCTCAACCACTCTGCAGACACCTTGCTCCCGCCATAACTTAAGGTCATGTGACATGAATGCGGAGCCGAAACCACTCCCATCCAGGTCATCATGGACTGCATTTTAGCCAACATGTATGACGATTAGTCAGCCTTGAATCATGATCTTGAATTCATCTATCGTTGTCAGCATTGCAGCCTATGTCTTACTGGATATACACAAACCCAAGACCGCTTCAAGTGGTTATACAGCATATAGCTGCGTATCATATAGACTACAGCCCTGAACGTAGCTAAACAAGAGTCATTTCAATGGAGGTCCTGAGGAATTCTCGTAGCATTTTGCTTTGAAGTTGCGCATAGACTACTAGACCTAAACCTAATATTCGCAGACCATATGTACCAATAAGACAGCAAATAATCAGTAGGCTACTGAAAATGCTGTTCAGTCACAATGCTGGCACTCATGATTGATCTTTGGTGAAACAGTGTGGTATTTTGATTAAAAATACAACAGAAAAAGATTAACTGAATTGCCTTGTAAAACAAATATCCCCATTAGATTCTGGCATGCGCAGAAGCGCTTCAGTTTCACCTTTTCTTGTGCGCTGGCCTGATTGCCACTAGCCATACCAGATGAACTACATGTTTTGTGTCTCCAATGTATGAACCTCAGCAAGTCCGTATGAATGCTACCGCTGTCAGTCATCAGCTTAGTTGACTCGAGTGGGCACTGCAATGTTTTTATATTGAGTCCAGTACAGCAGATCCCCACACCAATGCCGTCAGTGTCACTCTGACAGGCTGCTCTGACTCTGACTCTCTGACTATTCTAATAGGCTTCTCTGACTACTCTGATAGGCTACTCTGACTCTGACTCTCAACTCTGACTCAGGTCCTGGTAGCACATATATTATAATTTGTTTTAATTAGATGAAGCACATAGACGCAGGTATTTAGCACAAATGGGAAAGAATATGTGGAGGTGGTGATGAAAAATATACTACCGATCAAATTGCATTTGTTATCTGTTACTACCTTTCAAAGACCTTCGTTTTGGCTGATTTTATTTACCATCCTTCACTGCTGTGTGGACACCCTGTTCCCCTCCCATTGCTCCCTTCCAGCACAGAGGGGTTTCGTCACGTCTGAAGAAGGAGTTGTTATAAACAATCGTCATGACAATGGTAATCTCCACCAATCAAAGGTGCCGATTTACACGGCTTTACACTTCAGGATGTTGGGTAGTGTAGTGCTTTCCTGTGAAATCCCAAAAGACGTTTTTATTAAAACAAGATCGATGCCATATGAACCAGTGGTGTTTTTATGACCACAGATAATCATTTTGTCCTGCTGCAGCTAGTTAGAAGTCCGCATCATGTGGCTCAGATAGCATGGTTATAGCATGGTTATAATCTAATTCTCAATGGCAAAAATAAAACACTTCCTGAACCCCACTGGCCAACAAGTACTCCCCCCTCCCCATCTCTGGTTTTCTCTCATGCATACACACATGCACACATACAAATACACATCCACTGAGGTAGCAGTTTGCTTTCAAACAAAAAGATTAATACTCAGTATACACACACACGCATGTATACATACATACACACACACCCACACACACACACACACACACTCACTCACATACAAACGCACGCACTCATATATACACACACCTATACACATATACACACACACACACACAAGAACAACAAAATTGTGGTGGTGGCCTTCCTTGAAGTGAAAGGATTAAGTTCCAGGAAGGATCAGCCACTTCGAGGTCAATGGGAGGTTTTTTTGTCGAGCCAGCTGTGCTTCCCATATGACATCTAAATGCACCGTACTGAGCAACTTACTGTTCTTTTCAGTTGTTGACACACAGTTTTAAAAACAGGGCTCCTTTCTTTCAAAGACTTCACACAACTATCCAAACACCACACCCAATGTGCATAACTCCTAGATTGTTTGCAAAATTACACCAGTAAGTCAAAAGCAAACGCATATTTATAAAATACTGTATTTTGCTTTCATCTAACTAACACAGTCTTGATGATGATACAACGACAGAAACTATTACAGTCAGGTACACACTACTGTGATCAATACAAAACACATGTGTAAACACTATACCTATACCTATTTTAGGATATAAAGTGTTCTGGATTATTTTGACAGACTATTTTGTTCGTACGGGATAATTTTGAAGACAGTATTGATGAATGTGTTGACCAAGCAATGACACACAAGGCCAAACCTTAAAAGGCCAAAACCAATGGTTTTTTTTATTCATTTTCGCAGCTAACGCTAACCAAATACTAACACTAACCAAATGGGGCACAGAAACTCACTTTCCATTTCATTCTCCTATGCCCCATTCAGTTCACAACTGTGGTGGGCTTGATAAACAGAGGCAGTGAGGCCCTGTACAGATAGGGGGTGATTCAGCTCAGCAACTGGTGCACTCAACAACCTGTCCCTCAGTGTGGATGAAACAAAACAACTAATCACTGATTTCAGCAAACCTTCAGGCAAACACACCCCACTGTCCTTAAACAACCTTCTAGTTCAGATTGTTCAGGACACAGCGTTTCTGGGCGTCCACATCACAGACAACCTCACTTAGACCAGAACACCAAACACACATTTTTATTCACACAGAACTGAAATACACTCCTGAACTTTTTCTAAGCTGCTAAATGCTACATGTTTTACCTCTACCTCATTGTGAACCTAACTTACCTAAAACAATCAGCGATCTGTTACAAGTCTACTTATGCCCTGTTGTCTGTCGTTTGTTTGTCTTAACTGCACTACTTAAGTATTAAGCAGTTACTGCACTACTTATATTTCTAATGTATGTACACTAAATGTAGTCTACGTGTGAACTACATGTAGCCTGTCTCAAATGTATTTTTATATATCTTAAATGTAGTACCATTTGAATCCATGGTGAAACGTTCTCTTGTCTCACTATATACAGTGTATAAGGCTGGAATGACAATAAAACCCACTTGACTTGACTTGAGTTGAGTTAACGTTAGCTCTACGTTAGTTAACGTTAGCTGCCAGTTCTCTACTTGGTCTTTGTTGCATCAGATTTTTTGTTTTTATTTTCCCCCTACAGACAGCACTCGAACAACAGGGCTATGGATTGATTATCACTCTATTTCTCCTTTAACCCATCAAACACTGGTGTTTCTCATCTCCATGCTTTCACATGTATCAGCAGTCATGTCTGCATCTCAGTGGACTGCTATGCTGTATACATGCATATATAATTTATACAACCATGATAAAGCTTTCATAAATGCTGGAGTTGGCAGTCACGAGGGACAAATCCGTTGCATCGTCTGGAAACATAGATGGATATTTAGGCACACAATTCGTTTGGCAGATATAAAATACAAGTTAGCGTTTCCCACAGAGACGGTCTGGTCTCTGCATCATGAACACGTATAGTTGGGGCCATGAATCACTGGTGGTGAAAGCCTGCATACATCATATACGCCTGAGCGAGAGAGAAAGAGAGAGAGAGAGAGAGAGAGGGGAAGATGAGACAGAGAGGAAGATGAGAGAGTGAAAGAGAGAGGAAAGAAGATATGATAGAGGAATGAAGATAAGAGAGAGATAGGAAGAGAGAGAAGAAAATGAGAGAGGGAGATTAAAGAGAGAGAGAGCGAGTCCCTGCTATGGCCATGGGAGATGTATTCACACAGGGCATGGAAGGAATAGATGAGGAGTTGATTTAGCGAATGTCACATGTGAATAGCTGATTCGACTCATGGCAAATAGATCTCATAATCATCCGCAATGCATCATGTTTCCCAGAGCGGAGAGCAGTACTTAGAATTAATGGTGGGTATAATCAGTGTGCATATCTGTCAGATGGTAGGACAGAGGAAGGTCAACCCTCTAATAATGGCACCCCAAAGCCGCCCTCCTGCCTGTCATTCCCCCTGCTGACAGGAGCATAGACTCAGCACAAAGGTTTGGAGCTGATGGCTTTAACATCAGACAGTGTGAGCCTTTAAAAACCCCTTAGATAACTCTCAGATAGGATTCAGGCCAGCTAGCTTTGCAGATTGGCAGCTAATTAACCGTTTACCTATGTCCTTAGCTCTTCCCTCTGTCCTACCCTAAGTGGCCTACCTGTGTCTTTAGCTCTTCCGTGTGTCCTATCCTAAGTAGCCTGCCTATGTCCTTAGCTCTTCCCGTTGACTCTCTAGCTCACGCGAGTCGGGACGACAGCAGTGTGATTGGATAGCAGTTTAATTTTTACAATAGCATTCACCTGGAGGCTGATTCAAGCTAGCCTCCCTTTTTTTCTCTGATTTCAACTTGGCCGTGAGAACTGCTGAGTATCAAGCCATGCTTCAATGTGACCTGGTTACTGAGGAGGTTACTGGTTACTGAGGAGGCTCCGCTAACTTTGCCTCTCTAGATGACAGTATTTGACTAATGTTCACAGTGTTATGCAGCGCTATGCTAACTTTGCCTCCCTAAATGACAGTTTTTGACTAGCGCTCACAGTGTAGTACAGTGTGACAGAGTGTGACAGAGGCGCTCCCTACATTGCCTTTAGAAGAAACGTTGATAGGATGATTTGAATGAGATCAAATATGCCGTTGGGAATACATTTAGTTTTCTGTACTACAACATTTTCATGAGAAAGCCATGCCATCCTTGACCCCCGGGAAAACACACCACTGCAGGTGTGGACTGTTTGACAAAGCACTCAGGGATCACATACAGTAGGGTGTCCAAAGATTGTAAGATTCCTAAAAGATATTTCGCTTTAAGATGAATAATTTAACCCCTGTGTTCATTTCAGTCAAATTCAATTCAATGGTTTATTGTGCAGGAAAAGAGTCTTCCAGTTAAATTCAGTTGCAGTTCCAGTTAAATGAGCCTGACGTGGTGAAAACTGCTTTTCAAAAAGACAGAAATGACCATTTTGTTCATCTTAATTATTTCAGGTTGTCAGTGTGACCTCATCTAACACCACGTGTGTGAAGAGTTTGAAGCTCCGACCTGCAGCTGGTGTGTGTAGCCTTGCAGTGCCCAGCTCACGCCTCCAGGGTCTCACAGTCTCTCATTTACTGGAACTGCCAGGCCCAAGGAACTCTCCACTCACCTCTCATTTCTTTCACTCACATCTGCCCTCTCTCTGGTGTTTGTGTGTGTGTGTGTGTGTGTGTGTGTGTGTGTGTGCGTGTATGTGTATGTATGCATGAGAGTGTGTTGTGTTGTGTTTGTCTATGTGTATGTGGGGGGGGGGGGGGTTGTTATGGTGTAAGTGTGTGTGTGTGTGTGTGTGTGTGTGTGTGTGTGTGTATGAGAAAGAGAGATAGAGAGAGAGCTCTGAGCTGAGAATAGAATGTGCCTCGTCATGCTCTATCCTCAGTAAGGGTCTCAGGCCACTACTGATACAGGCAGAGTCAGATGACATTGGCTGAGTCTCCACAGAGAGACAACTGAGCCTAGAGAGAGAGGGAGAGAGAGGAAGAGAGAGAGATAGAGAAAGGGAGAGAGAGAGGGAAAGAGACAGAGGACAGGAAAGGAAGAGGGAGGGAGAAAGGGAGAGAGGTAAAGAGAGAACAGGAGAGAAAGAGGGAGGGAGAAGGGGAGAGAGAAAAAAAAGATTGAGAGGGCCGGAGAGAAAGAGAGAGGGCAATTGCATTGCAGAGGCCAGAAACTGAGAGAAGAAGGGAAAGCAGGGGGGGCTACAGAGGAGAGGGAGGGAGAGAATGAGCTAATAAAAAATGAGAAAAAAAGAGTGCAGTGATTTTGAGAGGGAGAAGGGAGGAGAAAAGAGGAGAGGAGGAAAAGTACCTAGCCTAAGAGAGTTGAAGGGCAGAGAAATGAACACTGACAGAAAGAAGGGATTATAGAGAGAAAAAGATTACCAGGACACTGGAGGAGAATGACAGAGAGAAGGAGGGAAGAATAACAAGCAAGCAGGAATGAGAGAGAAATAGAAAAAGAGGTACATACCTAGACAGCAATTATTTCCAGAGCTGAACCTATTTGGCCCGATTCTATGGCAGATCTTCCTGAGCTGGGCCAGAAGAGGGCCAGGTCCGGGCCACATCACCATCGTGTGTCCGACGGAATGGAGTGTGTCCGCTCCGCGTGGGTGGGCACTGACCCTGTGAAATGCCTGACAGTGCAGGATCCTCTGGGCTGAGGACACACTCATCTCCTCTCCTGCGCTCCGCACCGCTCAGCTGCGCACGGATGTCACACCACACTGGCCACTGAGATGCCAGAGGCATCGCACCCGACTGCTCTTCTGGTCTTCTCTAATAGAATCCAGCGTCATACTGAACCCATAAGAGGGTAATGACGCATCACTCTTTCAGGTAGTCTCCAAGGACAGGTGCACACTCTACGCCTATAGCACTGAAATGTGCACATGCTTATGGATATAAAGAAATTGGTGTCATAAAAAAGGTATAGAGAGTGTTTTTTTTTTATTTCAAGCATTACTCTCTCTCTCTATCTCACACACACACACACACATACACACACACACACACATACACTGCTACTTGTAGGCTGACTTAGCCAGAGCTGTTCCCTTTAACAGCAGGACAAGACATTGTCCTCTAAGGTTATTGTTTTCATCACAGTTTTTTTTTTGTTTCTTTTCAGGACTTCTGAATGTGTAATGAATCTCATGCATCAGTGAGGCCCTAAGCAAGCTGTGGTGTGGAGGCTTGGGATGTTCCAAAACAGCAAGTTTATGGTGAGTTTTAGGCAAAATATAGGACACCTATTATTACTCATTTATAACATGTTGCTATTACATAGCATATGCTAAGGTGACTTTGAATAGCGATGTTATTATGTCTCTTTAACCTTTAAATACTTAATGTGCTTGAATGTGTCATGTAAAAACATTATGTTAGTTAGCAGTACAGACAACGAAGGAATTTCAGAGAATGAAAATGGCCAGAAATCACCTTATTATGTCATCATAGTTATAAACTTTGTCCCTGAAAGCATGAAGGGGTCAAGGCTATTGAGTCATAAATCAAAGGCAATAGCCTGCCAATGTGAGTGTCTGTCGTGTTGGTCATCAAAAGTAGCATTAAGTGCATGGTCTAATTGACCGACCACTTCAAAGTAACTCCCTGGAGGTCTTATTAAGAGGGCCGTGTCTCCACTTGTGGCGTCTGACATGCTGATTATTTATGACCTTGCTCTACCATCAGTGATCCCATTTTAATCACATTATATGGCAAGCGAGGCAAGGTGACACCGCAGCTTCAGCTACTGAAGCCAGACGAGAGCCGCCCACACCCACAGTCCTGAAGACACCATGGTATGAATGACACTGACACTGTGTGTGTGTGTGTGTGTGTGTGTTGTTTTCTATCCAGCAGTTCCAGCACCTGTTGGGCTAAATTAGCCTACGCTAATGGGGTCAAGCTAAGGCATGAAATTAAAAATGCCAGGTTGTAATTTGTCAGGAACTCTTGTCCTGGCTGCCTAGAAGACGTAAGGACACTTGGACACACCTGTTCCTTGGCGACTGCTCTTAAGGTCCCTGGGCTGCCTCGCTCTGGGAAATGACTTCCATGACAGAAGAGTAATCCTCACAACAAACCAGAGATTTAGATGGCTTCATTGTGCTCTCTTGTGCACTTTTCACTCACACGGTAAATCAACTCAGTGAACTTTTATCCCAGCGCTGTTTCCAGAACAGTGCTTATTATTATTATTTGGGTTTTGGCAGTCTAAAGGTAGCACAATGCTTTTACAGTAGCCTGCGTTGTACATACATTGCCTAACCTGTTATGTTGAAAGCTAGTTTCTATTCCGACCTAATGCACGTTGTTATTGAAATACCACATCTGCTGAAGGAAGCTGAATCAGATTATATATACATTGTTAATGTGCAATCGAGATGCGTCTTGACTGAATCGGACTCTCCGTGAAGCTTGCTGGTGAGGTCTGTAGGGGGGTGAAGTTAGATCATTATCGGAGGTTAATTGTATGGTAATTCTGACAGCTAATTCCAGTGTGACGCCACTCTGGGGCCAATGCGCAGATAACAATTATGCAGCCTAGAGCACAAGAGCCTGAGCCTGAGCCATTGTCATCTGCACAGGAAAGGATTACTGAGTGCAGTACGTGTAAATTACCACTGACTTAATGGGGCCAACATGACAGTTGTGTGATGATGCTCACTCTCGAGTCGAAACAAAGTCTTTCAGCAGTGAGGGAAAAAAACCACATGATTTCTTCAGTGTTTTTATTGGGTTGTGTGTGCCTCTTGTTCTCCTCTTACCCCAGGCTCTCTGTGTACTGCAGTCTGCTTTTCAAAGCTGCTGTTGAATCTTTTCTCTCCCCCATCACAGCACTCTGGGCCACCAGATTTGTCCGTTCACTTTTCATACTGCAGGCTAAGTGAGTGTGTGTTTGCATGCGTACGTGTGTATGTGTGTTTGAATGTTTTTTTTTGTATGTGTGCTATATGTGTGTGTGTGTGTGTTGGAATTACACACACACACACACACACACACACACACACACACACACATGCACATACTGTGTCTATGTGTCACAAACTACAAGCCAAACTTAAGAATCTGTGTGTGTGTGTGTGTGTGTGTGTGTGTGTTCTGCTCTCAGGCTTCCCTGAAGAGGCCTGGCATCTCTCTCCCAGCAGAATAATTACCATCAGAGAAAAAAAAAGAAAGAAAGAAAAAAAGAGAGGAGAAATGAGAAAAGAACAAGATCCCCCCCAAAAGCGAGAGGAGTGTGAGTTTGACATGCTCCTCAGCTCCTCACTTTGTCTTGTTGGGCCCCCTGCTCTGCCTCAGCCCTGGTGGAGAGGCTGGTGGATTTGTCAGTCTACAGGCTGCCTAACCCATTTCACTGAGCCCTGATTAAAGCACACCAGCGTTCAGCCCTCAGCCTCAGCCGCATGCCAGAGTCACACCCTGGGCCCAGGCAGGCAGGCAGGCAGGCAGGCAGGCAGGCTGCCCTCGCTGCATCGCACAGCCAAGGAGGTTCTGCCCACTGAGTTGTGTGCATGTGAGCGTCCCCTGAAGATGCAAGCAACTGAGAGGTTGTGGCATTATTGCCAGGGAGAGAGGGCAGATGACACACGCACATGCATAAACACACACACACATACACTGTGACACACATACACAAACACACAAATCACTCAAGCACACACACACACACAACACACACACACACAGAAAACTACAATACAAAAGACACACATGTAAAGAGCCCCATGTGCAGCATGCTGTGCTGTGCTGTTGCAGATGCTCTGCTTTGATTGTCTTTCATCCTTGTGATTCAGTGCAGAGCAGAGCACATCTCCTCCATCTGCCCACAGATGAGACGTGAAGGGATGAGAGGAATGAGACAGGAGAGTAGAGAAAACAAGATTGGATGGAGGGATGCAAAGACAAGAGAAGAAAGAATGCTTGGGAAAAGGAGGAGATGTGAGGGAAAGGATTGTGTGGGGGAGGGGGTAGTAGGAGAGATGAAAGAAGTAGGGAAAAAAGGGGAGATTGGAGGTGAAGAAAGAAGGATAGAAGAGGGGAGGAAAGGGCAGATGAGAGAACAGGGCAGGCACAGATGTGGGTGTCCTTCTGCAGATGGTGCACAGCATTCTCAGTGGCATCACAACATCTGCCCTGAGGACTCGAGAGCGCACCCACCCAGACACACACACACACACACACAAATGCACCGCAACACACACGCATGCACACACATACCATTAATCCGGCCCAAACACAGTTTCTTCACCAGTTTCATTTCTAACCTCACTGGAAGAGAAAGGCTGTATTTTCCCAATAGCAGGACTGGATCTCTGATTAGACATGAAGGGCATTTTACAAGGCATGCTGGGATGACAACATACTGAAATTTCCTGATTGTTAACCAAGGTCAGAGAAAAAATCTGGCACAAATCAACCCCTCTCCCTGTCGTCATTAGGAAGAGGAAGGAGAAATTGATCCAACGTGGACCAACTAGCAAAACGGCAGCTAATGCTAACAGATCAGTTTTCAGTGCTCCTCTCAGTTAGTGGGAGTGGGGAGAGTATATATAGGAAGGTATTTTCTGTCTAACTTGACTCATTCTAAGTAATGTTTAGTTAACTAAAGCTAATACATGTGTGCAGTCAATTCACAGGTTTGTTTTATTTGTGTTAGTGAGCATGAAACACTGACCTGGAGTTTACACATGGTGCTGCTCATGTAGGGACATTCCAAGAGGGTACATTGCAGCTGAGATGAGGTTTGACTAACTGCCTCCAGCCCTCAACAAGTAGCCTTACGGAACGGTCTACCTGTGTCAGGTTAACTTCACTGAAAATGGTCAAATAGTTGGTAACACTTCATTTGAAGGTGTCTACATAATGGTGACTTGAGCCTGTTATAAACATGACATGACACGTGTCATGAACAGTAATGACATCTGATTCATGTTTATGACTGTTTTTATTAAGGGTTGTTTGGTGTTTGTAATGTCTGCATCCAAGAGTCCACCCTTACACAGACCCCTCAAATAGTGTTACCGAATAGAAACAAACAGCAGTGAGTCACTCAGTAGGGCCCCATACTGCATTTGAGAAGCTTGAAGCTCAGAGCGGAGACACATCCACAAGAGAGAACATGGCAATTACTGTAAGATGAGGTCTGGTGATGACCATCATGCATACTGAATGATCCTCCACGGCTTTCAAACATGCCAATAAATTTGCATTTTTTTTTCTTTCATAAAAAGCAAGAGGGAGAAATTATTCATCAGAGTGAATGCATTGGTTGTGTGGCAAGACCGTTTCTTTTTTTACTGACAATGCTATGCAGCTTGCGCTGAATAGATCTAATGTCCTGCTGGTTGTCATGTTTTGATTTTTCAATGGTCTACATTAACAGCATCTCTCCTAATGGACTTGCTGATTCGCAGACAGGCTCTCTTTGCTACTTTAAAAGCCTACCAGAAGTGAATGGATTCATTAAAACCAATGTGTGTGTGTGTGTGTGTGTCTGTTTGTGTCTGTGTGTGTGTGTGTGTGTTTTGCGTCAAATCTCCAGGGAGTGCCATTCATTACCGACTCCCAGCAGATTAAAACACACACACACACATGCAAAGAGAGAGAGAGAAACATAACAATGCTGGCCTCTGGCTCTGTCTGTACAACAGGCACCCAGTAGTTTACTGTACGTGAGGGAATAAGATGGCCTCCAATGAGGGCTATATTTGCAGAGGAAACTGATGCAGTCTCTGTATGGGGTATGATTAGTAAGATCAGCAGTGTGTGTGTTGCTCAGTTGTGTGATAAACTTCTCCATTTATTCATCTGCTCTTGAACCTCCAGCGGCCCATGCATCTAAAATATGAATGTGTTGAGACTCAGTGGAATTAGGCCACTGTAGGGGCCTAGAGTGTGTATGTGTGTATGTGTGTATCTGTGTCTGTAATAATGACACAATGTACTGAGGGCATGTGAGCTGTTCCTGCTGTTGTTATTGCCGTCATGGTCGTGTATGTGTACCTAATGTCTGTGGTTTACAGCCAGACCTCCTACCGACACATGTGGCTTTCAACATTACATGTGCATTTTTGGGAACTATTCAGTTAGAAATGCAAAACCTAAAAGGACCATCAAAACAATTATAAAAGGTCTAAGTTGTCATCGTCAAAGGTGACATAACAGGAGTCTGGCCCGCATGTGTACTGTTATTTCAGGGTCTTCTCATTGAGCCCCACTGGCCCCCACGCCCAGCCATTACTCATTAGCTTGCTGACAAACAAGGTTAGACCGCAGTGTTTCTGAAATATTGTTTTTAAAGGTGTGTTCTGGACGCGTAACATTTTTCACCACTCCCCATCACCCTGATTGTAATTCCCATGAAGTCAACACGGCATCAACCTATTAATTTAGATGGCACTCTCATTTCGGTTTCGGTTTGGAAATGTTAGCTTCTTGCTGTGTTTGCTGTTAAAGGTCATTTGAATTATGAAACAAATGACAGCCACATCTGTTAAACTGTCAGCGTGTCAGCGGTAACCTTTCTGCAAAATATATTGGATTTGAGAACCAAAGGCAATACATGGGTGTGCAGCTGAGTGTGTTTCTTCAGGTCATTAGTCCAGCGCTGAAGTGTCCCTTGCATTTAATTTTGAGGCGGCAAGCCGCAGGGAGGTGCGAGGGTCCTTTTCCTGTTGATGTTTTTCCTTTTATTTACTTTGTCAGTAGAAATTGTAATTCACAGCAGCAAGCGGAGGAGGTATTGTGTGCCTTGCCTTGCCTTGCCTTCATGAGCTTTGAAAAGGTCAGTGACAGTGGTGCGATAGCACTTGCAACACAACGTGGGCAGAGGAGATAAAGCCGCCAAAACATATTTTTCTTAATTTGACGCTCAACGGACCCTGTGCCTGAGCCAAGTGTGCTTCCCTGGGGCTCCCTGGGACTGCTGGCATCACAGACTTGTGCCATGCTCAGGTGCAAAAGAAAACTTCTCACACTGAATGTCAGATTTCTTTCTTACTTTCTTTTTCTTTTTGTTTTTTTTTGGGTGGGGGGGGGGGGGGGGGGGGGGTTAGGTCCCTCTGGTGATGCCGTGGTATTTGGCTGGTGACAAGAACAAGATTGGTTGGGGATGAAGGCAGAGCAGTGTAATTTGAGAAACATGCCATTGAAGACTTCAGTGCTGAAGCCATTCACTTTCTGTCTTTTCTTTGCTGTGATTTGGCTCTGTATTAGGGCTGCGCAATTAATCAAATTAATTGATTAGTCGATTCAACAATTATGAAAACAGCATAATTAAAACACAGTGATTAATTTTAGAGGCAGAAAACTCCTTTTCCAAAAAAGTTCTGCGGTCCCCATGGTTACCGACCGTGCGCTGAAATACAGGTGTTATTGACAATTAGCTGATGCACACAGCTAAGATTGTGCCAAGCTGCTGAAAATCAGATGGTTTAATTTGTAATCATGCAAGTAATCTCTCAATACTGACCTTAATACTGACCAAAATAATTGTGATTATGATTTTTGCCATAATCGATCAGCCCTAGTCTGTATTGTTATCACGTTTATAATACCTCATACATCAAGGATTAATCTCACTGGTGAAGACCTCTGTCATCTCGGTCTATTCTACCTCACGCTCGACAGAAGCTCCATGTTGCCAATTCAGCCTGGTTCACTGTTCATCTTCCTGTAGTCTATGGTAAAATGTCAAACGCTATATGAACCATAAACCTTCACTTGAAAACATCGATTGAGGTTTACAGCACATGCAATATTAATGAAACTGTGCCGTTCCATTGACCAGAGGGCTGATCCATTACCCTCCACTACTGCACTGCTGGGTTGGAACATCTCCTTTCATGACCGAACCAGTTTCTTACCCCACTTATTCCCCACAGTTTCTTACCCCACTTATTCCCCACGGTTTCATCGCCTCTGGTGTCTTCCACACGTGCGGCTGAAAACCACAGCTGGGAGGCCAGCATGGAAAAGCGGAGCGGAGCAATGAAGTGATCAGATCATGTGGATTTATTTTACACTCCTGGACAGTCCTCTGAGTCCAGCCTGCATCACTGTGAACACGAGCACCTACAGTGACGTCTCCATCCTGAAATGACTGAACATGGAAACGAGTGTTTGAGTGTTTGCTCCCAAACATGGCCATATCGCTTCATCGCTCCCTTCAAGAAAACTCTTCCTATCCTTCCTCAGACAGTGTCAGCATCACCTTTTATTCACCACGTATTTTCACACTATTTTAAATTACAGTAACGTTAAACAGATACTGCAAACACATACTACACAAACTGCCTACCATACACAAACACAACACAACAAATAAGTAATACCCAGAAATACACATGGAGGTGGAATACAGAAGAGAAATACAGGTTACATAATTCAACAAAACAATCTAATTGCAATGCTGTTTGGGGAAACAGTTGTGTGTGTAGTAGCAGACACACCTGAATAAAAGGAGACACACCACTCAAAAAGTATAAACTCCCATAGAAATGTATTGCAGCTGTTTGTAACACAAAGACGTTGTTGAGAAACTGTAGGTCCTGTCCTGCAGTGAAAGTAACCAATCACATTGTTGGATGCGGTATGACTGACTCCATCACCATGGTGATACCCATACCGTGAATGTTAGCGCAGGCGTAGTGAGCAAATTGTCGTTTTAAATATTGTCTTTTTCAGACTTCTTTGAGTGGTCTTTATGTGATAGATATTGACATTGTTCAATTTAGACTTAAGCAAGGATTCGCACGAGGCCAGGCAAGTTTATTTATACAGCGCATGTCACACACAGAGGCAGTTTACTTATACAGCGCATGTCACACACAGAGGCAGTTGATTTATATAGCGCATGTCACACACAGATACAGTTCAATGTGCTTTACAAAGATTAAGGCAAAGAACAGTGAATAATAGACAATAAAATGACATAAAAATGATTGAGAGAAAAGAAAACTAAGTAGGTAAAATAAAATAAAATAAATAAACAAAATGACTAAATAAACTGATGATGCACAGCACACTTTTCCAGGCCATATGACTGCTGATCTGGAGTTTTGGATATCTCCTCATTCATTTTGATTGGGCCTGGTCTTGATAATCCCAAATAGCTGCCCAAAGGCATTCCAAGATGGCGGCCCACTGAAGGGACTTGCTTAGAGGGACTTTGGTAGTAGTGTACAGAGGTAAAATAAGGATGCAGAGTGTATTTGTTGTGTGTGTGTTTTGAGTGATACAAATGAGTCTGGTGCAGAGCGTCCATCCTCCTCCTGTTCTTATGTGTGCTGCTGCTTTTGATCAAAAACATCATCTGTTCCCCTGCCAGGTGACTTCACTTCCTAGCTTTAAAAAAGAGTCTGCCTGCAAAAAAATAAATGAATAAAAAATGAAAATAATTAAATACATACAATAAAAACTAGTGTGAGGTGGGCACAACTGTTTCCTAAAGTTAGGAACAGAATTTCCCATTAAATGTGGGAGGGGATATTTGAAGACATAAGGTTTTCCATCTGTGTGTGAGTGTTTGTGTATGTGTGTGTGTGTGTATGTGTGTGTGTGTGTGTGTGTGTGTGCATGAGAGAGAGAGAGAGAGAGAGTGTGTGTGTTTGTGTTTGTTTGTGTGTCACAGGCTCAAATCGTTTAAAAGCACACTGCCTCGGTCCAGCTGCTAATACAGCACACAGCAGTGTTCATTTTTATTCATGCGACGCACAGCAGGGATCAGGCTGCCCATCACCAACACATTATCTCCACTGATGGATTCGTCCAAGGGGAGAGTAGCAAGCCAAACAAACACACTTATGCTGCTGTTGTCAGGAGAACCCATTCAGTTACTGTTGTCTCGGGTTAAACTTCTTTTCTGTCCAACAACAGCTTGCACTGCAAGGTCAGACCACAGTAGAAATGCTTACAATTGACCAGCCTACCGTGTGCAATGTGTGTCCCCACTGCGGTCTCTGCTGGGAGGACAGTCTCATTGTGCCAGAGGACAATAAACCTCACCGCCTCTATTCACTCACGGGAAGGAAGGGTCTTCGCTAACCCTCGGTGTCAGCATCGTGTCTGCTAGTTTTGTCGGTTTTTGCCAACTCCTCCATGGCCACATTCCTCTGGTGAATTTCTGTCACTAAAGTCCCTGAGGCGACCCAAAGTCAAATCTGTGTGAAGATCTCTAAAAGACGACACTTTTGACAGCATCAGCGCAGACAGCCCTCTAAAGGGGCAGCTCCCTCCTGCCCTCCTCCTCTTTCCTTCACGGATGGCCTGGTCCCGATAACAACCTAGACATATCTCTCATGAGTGACTGAGGGGTCGGAGTCAAATAGACACCAGTCAGAACCACTCGAGAGAGCCAGAGAGAGAGAGAGTTCTTGTCTCAAAGTTCATGTCTTTTAGTTTGTCCAGACTGCAACTCTTGTCATGTTCCATCCATATAAACCTGACAAGGATATGTAGCGCTGAGAAGCCCCTGCATGTTAGATTTTGAGTCTGTATGTGGAGTGTGAAATAGACTTATGGTGATGT
>PYXC01000815.1:295000-330000 GCA_015244755.2 Tenualosa ilisha
AGCTGACCACACCCCTTGTTGATGTTCATCTAAATGAAATGTGAGGTATTTTAGGTGTCTGTTGATTTAAGTGCTATTTCTGTGACTTGCGTCAGACATTATGCATGTGATGGTGAACAAATGCCTCAGTCTCACCCTTTTTCTAGCTAGCTGACCAAGCCCTAACTAGCCTGGGAAAACACATTATGATCTGTGAACGATTTGATTTCGCTCTGCAGCTCAGCATGGCCACAAAGTCAATTTGCACTTTGCTTTGTTTGCCTACGAGAGGGAACCAATCAAAATCAAAATAATCCAAAAAAAATTGTGTTCCTTGACATGATGGAAGTGGGCTTAACAAGCTGCAATCAGGAAACAACCAACAGGCATTCTGATCCACATGTGCTGATCCCACCTCAACAGGCATTCTGATCCACATGTGCTGATCCCACCTCAACAGGCATTCTGATCCACACGTGCTGATCCCACCTCAACAGGCATTCTGATCCACATGTGCTGATCCCACCTCAGAGAAGTGGGAGATCACAGTTAGGTAACAAGACCAGAAGTAAGTGTTAGCGAAAGACATGCTAAAACCACACACTAATTGTGAACATTTCATATGAAAATAAAATTAGTGTCATTATTGTTAATAGACAAAACCCAGTTGTGGATGCCTAATCTGTGTATGTTTCTAATGCAATATGCCATAAAATTACATGTGAAATTGCATTCAGAATGAATAGTAAATGTGTTTCTTTTCATGGATGTTGTTTGTTGCTTGTTTGGTTGTTGTTATGTCATCACCTCTATTTATTTGTCACTTTTTTTAGATTCTAAAATGACAGCTGACAGAGCTGAAGGGCACTTGAAGATGAAGATGACTATCCACTGGCCCCTGTACAGAAGAGAAGAGTGTGTTGAAGATGAAGATGACTATCCACTGGCCCCTGTACAGAAGAGAAGAGTGTGTTGAAGATGAAGATGACTATCCACTGGCCCTGTACAGAAGAGAAGAGTGTGTTGAAGATGAAGATGACTATCCACTGGCCCCTGTACAGAAGAGAAGAGTGTGTTGAAGATGAAGATGACTATCCACTGGCCCTTGAGAAGAGAAGAGTGTGTTGAAGATGAAGATGACTATCCACTGGCCCCTGTACAGAAGAGAAGAGTGTGTTGAAGATGAAGATGACTATCCACTGGCTCCTGTACAGAAGAGAAGAGTGTGTTGAAGATGAAGATGACTATCCACTGGACCCTGTACAGAAGAAAAGAGTGTGTTGAAGATGAAGATGACTATCCACTGGCTCCTGTACAGAAGAGAAGAGTGTGTTGAAGATGAAGATGACTATCCACTGGCCCCTGTACAGAAGAGAAGAGTGTGTTGAAAATGAAGATGAATATCCACTGGCTCCTGAGAAGAGAAGAGTGTGTTGAAGATGAAGATGACTATCCACTGGCTTGTGTAGAGAAGAGAAGAGTGGGCTGAAGAAACATAAGCCATATGGCACAGGTGACTGATGTGTTGTCTTAGGGTACATCTGACTCTGTCTCACTGAAGCATTGTGTAGCCAGAAAGTGTGTGTGTGCCAGAGAGAGAGAATGTAATAGAGGACTGTGTTTGTATGAGATTAAAGGCTACATAACCTCCAGAGAATTCATGTACATTGCCTGTGTAGCACAAAGAAGTGTAAAGATTAATTACAGATTGGAGTGATCATCTATTGTGCCTATAATTACTGCAGTAAATGTATGTATTCTCCATCCTCTGCACAGTTGCATATTTACATGTTGCATATATCTGCATAGATATGTGTCTGTATGTGTGTGTGTGTGTTTGTGTGTGTGTGTGTATGTGTGTGTGTGTGAGAGAGGGGAGGAGGATCTGTGTATAGTAAACAAGTATGTTGGAAGTGAAAGATTGTAAGTCTATTTCAGCTGACTTGCTGATTTGCTTGTCATTACTGCACCAGTTTCTAGATCATAGCTAAGGTGGGGTTTTTTTCTTCTAAAAATTGTTTGAACTTTTTGTGACAACAGTGAAGAAGATACTTGTTCTTTAAAAGAGCTAATGTGGTGCGGTGTCTACAGTGATGAAAATTCTGCTTGTATTGAATATGTGGGAAGGCAAGCTTTGTTTTTCCATTCAAAGTGCAAGCATGACATTCATACTTAACAATACACTTTGGCTGCCTTTTCAGAGTCAAACCTGTTTATAGTTAAGTTGTTATAAGTTTTTCAAAGAAGGCTCAGAACACTCAGAAAAGATTACCCAATTACAGCATCATCTAGAAGTCAACCTTTTGTGACTGTATATAAGGAAATTGTAAAAATCACATTCATACTTTCTTATTCACCGTACTTTGAACACTTTGGGCATTTGACACTTTGGGCACAGTATTATCAGTCTCTAAACACAAATTCGAGCAAAAAGCACAATGTTGGTGTACACAGAGTTTAGTAAACTGTTGTTTGCCTACAGAAGCAATGTTTCTGAAGACAGCACGCTACCTATTCTACAACTTCCTCTTGCCGCCATCTTGGATGAAAAGTCATAGTAAAAGTCCATCTCTGAATTTAGCTGTTCTTAGCTGTTCTTAGCTGTTCTTAGCTGTACTTAGCTGTACTTAGCTGTTCATGGCAATAGCTTTGCAATAGCTCTCCACATTTTTTCTCTACTGAATCAGAGACAGTTTGCATTCCGTTGGTGTTGAGTTTGGTGATGAACTTTTATTGATGGCAGCGAGAGGAAGTTGCAGAATAGGTCATGTGCTGTCTTCAGAAACATACATTTGATCAAACTCTCTGTGTGCTCTGTGTACACCAACAATGTTCTTTATGGTAAAGTTCATGTGTGGAAACCCTGATAACACTGTGCCCAAAGTGTCTTACGATATTGAGACTTCGAAGTGTTCTAAAAATAATGTTTTCAATGTGTCTGCCCAAGAGCTACGGACACTCATTGAAAGCCATTGGGCTGAAAAACAGTAAAACTACAGAAGGCTGCTAGCGACATACTTTTCTCTTTACACCAATGTTTGAATCACGCCCATGCAGGAACACCACTGGCATTACGCTCTAAGTCTGTTTAGCTTACGTGCCTAGAGAAAAAAATCCTTTGCTGGAGGTTTAATTTACAGCTCAGCATATCCTGTAAACTTTCATCATGTTTCTCTCATCTGGACATGTAATCACAGGTAGCCATGTTGTTTTCTGAGCTGGGTTGCTATGTAATGACACGCATGAAGTGGTTAGTGTTCTAGAGTCTGCAGACATGATTGGCTGCCTGTGCGGCACTATGTGTGAACCACTGTTGGAGCTGACAGCCTGTAGCACAACACTGCATCAACAAGGCCGTTCCTCCCAGTTTGATTTATGAGGGCCTTATCATCGTTTGTGTTCTTTGATTTGCCTACATGATAGCGCTGTCACACATAAGCAAGATAAACAGAGAGCGCCTGAGACGGCCGCGTCCAACACCGACACTGGCACTCGGCTGCGCCAGGCTCATTCCCCATGTGATGGAGGCGCATTCCGCTTTCATCTGCGGATATGTGTGTGTGTGTGTTTCAATGTGCTATGGAGGGGGAAAGTGATATTGAAATAAGGAGAATATGGAGTTGCTGATGTTGGTGTGTTCAGCATAACAAGAGGGTATATTAGGCTTACAAAATCAACACCAACTGGCTTTCAGGGTCAAGCTGTTTGACTTGTAGGATATTTAAACACAACCCATTACACTCAATGAACAATTCAAACTCAACAATTTACATTCACTTTAAATTCTTTTGGAATGAAGATTCTTAATTATTATTATTTTTTTGCCTGGCTAATTGAATACAATGGCAATTTGAGATGCTAAGCATATTCTAATTAGATCAGGGTCAAATTGGTGAAGAGGGTCAGATCTAGAGGAGCTGATAAGATATGCTGAAGCAATTGACTCAGAGTAACAGGTTTTACAGAAAATTGAAAACCAAACACATTAGCAAAATGCACCTTGCAGATCTGTCATGCCACCATTCAGATCCTCAGATCCTCTCCGTATGTACACATTGCTGATGTGACTTGTGTGCTGATAGCTGGAATTTTTCTCTGTCGTCGGCACTTGGTTCTCCACTCATTACTGCGTCTCTCTCCCCACTCCTGCACCCGCGGAAGCTGCCATTCAGCAAAGCCATACATCACTGAGCTTCCAACGAGCACATGCAGCTGCCAGCAGCAAATCAAAGCCAGCTAGCGAGTGAACAAGCGTGCCAGCCCAGCTAGTGAGCCGCCTGTTACCGCCAAACAAGGAATGCATGAATACACTCGCTGGAAAACTTTGATTAGGTTCTCTCTCTTTCTTTCCCTCTCTCTCTCCCTCTCTCTTTCCCTCTCTTTCTCTCTCTCTCTCTCTGAGACGTGAGACACACAGATGTGCTGAGGAAAGAAATGACTGATGTGAGAAGTGTCCTGAATCGGCAGATGGATCACTTTGAGGTTTGTGTCAGACCGAGGAGGTTTGAACATCTCAGCGTGGGCCTCATTGTGAGGCCCTTGAAGAGGGATGTGATAGACAGGAGACATGGAATCGTCTGGAGTAGCCTTGAGGGATTGTTTTACCTTTCAGACTTTGTCTGGCACACAGTGAATTAAAACTACTTTACACTGCATTAGCCAGTCTTTCATTTCCAAAGAGACTCAGGGCTTTATTCATGACGAGTGCCGTAATAACATTGACTGCCCTGCTTTTGATGTCTCTTGGGCCAGTGCATTTTAAGACCCTCATCCACCTACGTCATACAGGACAAATAACTCATGCAGAGACAGGGCTGCTTTAGCATCAGCAACAAAATGCTAATCACATACAGGTCCAAATGCCCGTTTGATTCTGACTGGTGGTCATTTCTTTGAAGTGCCACTTTTCAGTCAGTCTGTACTGACCTGTCTGCACAAGTCCCAAAATGAGACACATGCACAAGCAACAGATAAAGGGACGTTAAGAACACACGACAAGATACCCGATACCCTTGAGTGTTTTTTGTTGTTACTGTGTAAGATGATTTTTCACCACACACACACACACACACAGAATTTCATGATGAGTGTGTAAAAGCACCACTATCTCTGAAAGCTAGACACCCTTGAGTTTTTTTTGTTGTTGTTACTGTGTAAGATGATTTTTCATCACAAACACACACACACACACACACAAAGAATATCATGATGAGTGTGTAAAAGTACCACTATCTTTGAAGGCTGCCGGTGCCGTGTAGCAGATCCCTGGGTTACGACAGGCTGGTTGTGTGTGAGTGTGTGTGTGTGTGTGTGTGTCTGCGGGCCCCTCTCTCCTTCCCGCTCTCTCTAGGTGTTTCCAGGCCGCCCGTATGAAGGAACTTAATTAAAGTGCAAGCCCTCCTCTGGAAGAAGGAAGTATCAGAGGAGTAGACAGCTCAGCTCGGAGCAGGTGAGATTGAATTTGACCGGGAGGGATGGGGGGGGGGGGGTTGTGCTCACAGCCCCCCACAGTCTCCTTTGAAGATGAAGTACAGGCGGAATAGGGCCTCCTTCACCACTTCCACCATCACACACATGCATACATCTCTCTCTCTCTCACACACACACACACACACACACATACATACATATCTATCTCTCACTCTCTCTTATATACACACTCATACACACAAATGCTCTCCCGCTCTCACACTGACACACACACACACAGACATACACACACACACACACACACATGCTTTAACAAACACCTTCATTCTCCTTTCCCCTCCTTCACTCCTATGCAGACTAACTTGCACGCATTCTGTCACACACAACTAAACACACACACACACACACACACACACACACACACACACACACACACACACGCCCCATGCTGTGCTGGTGCACCCACTGTGGCAGCGATGGCAAATCAGCGCCCCAGTAAAATGACCCCATTTTTTCCACTTTCCAAACCCGCGCTGCCTCTGCGCCCTCCTACTGTTTGTATTTATGTGTTTGTTTATATTGTTGTTTATCTCCTGGGATGGAGTGGGGGGGGGCGTACTGTATTCCTTCCTGTGGTTGCGCTCGCTCTGCAGGTACTGCAGGCACGCAGCAGTATTCCGTGCCGTTGAGCATCTCTCTGCAGACATACTGCTGTCTTGCGTTGTCTGCACCTGACAACACAGTCTGACAGAGTGATGACCACACCACAGAGAGAAGTAGAAGATGAGGAAGAGAGGAGAGAGAGAAAGAAAGGGTAGAGACAGAGAGAAAGAGACAGGGGGGGGTGAAGTTTAAGACCTGTTCAGTGAATTAATCATCAACTTTCAAACCTTCTTGATATGATTCCTCTTCATATCCTCATAGTAAGGCTCTAGGAGAGAGTGAAAGACAGGACCACAGGGAATGATAGACAGGGAAGAAGTGACAAAGAGAGAAAGTATAAGTTGGAATGATTTTGAAACACATGAGCTCAATCTCCCCTACATCCGTAAATCTACTGACTGATGAATATGATTCATCCTCCCATCCTCAGTTAGGATGTGGGAGAGAGAGAGAAAGAGTGAATGACAGAGAACGAGAGAACAAGAGAGAGAAAGTAAAAGAGCTGGAGTGCTGATGCTAACGGGAAGCGAAAGAGTTCGAGAATGCAGTGAGGAGGAGACAGAGGAACAGACAGGAAGTGAGAGGAAGAGTGGAAGAACGATGGAAGAGAGAGAGACAGAAAAAGGAGGAGTGAGATGAAGGGAATGACACTAAGAGAGCAGATGAGTGCTCTCTTCTCTTCTCTTCTCTTCACTTCCCTTGTGTGTGTTGTTTTAATTAGTGTAGTGATATTCATCTCACGGTGTTCCCGCGCCTGCACACTCACGTCTCTGACAGCCATGATTTACTTTTCATGTGGAAATGAGGAGACTGACGAGACATCAGCATGCCACTCATCACTCATCACTCTACTGATGGCACTCATAAAACACACACACCACGCACAAACACACTCACATAGACACATGCATTTTGAACATAGCTGCGGGCTATCTATGTAACAATGCAGTGCTGTTTTCTAAAATGTATGTTACACACATCAGTTAGCCAGTTATCAGTTCCCATTGTGCAGTGGTTCTTGCAAGATAGATGGATGTTGAGTCACGTTAACATAGATTTTGACAAAAATACAACATTTTTATTTTTCTCTCTCGATTCTAGCCTAGAACATCAAGTTAGTGCAACTCTTTATACCAGGAAGCACAATTCAGCCAGCACAGATGTAAAAATCAATCATAATTTTGAGGAAAAAAAGAATAAAAAACAGAGCATGAATAATACGTGAACACTTACATTCCCGACTCTTGCCTTGGTTCGTGTCGAGAGCGGCTAGTGGCAAAAACATCAGGAGTAATGTTCCTGTCAGCACAGCATCACCTAGTGGCTAAAAGCATGTCCTGCATCCCTCTTAAAACCATCCCAAGCTCAAGGGTGTCCCCCAGTGGCCAATTACTGCTAATTCACTGCAAGTCCCTGCCAGACCTCTTACAAGTGTAATAACAAGAGAGTAGACAGAGGAAAAAGACAGGACAGAGGGAAGGGGGAGAGGACAAGAGAAAGAATCCAGAGAAGAGAGAGTTTCTGCTGTTTACATCCTCATTTATCTGACTACTGGCCCAAGCCTGGTTTCATGTTTTAAAGCACTGAATCATTTATCATCCAGCTGAGGAACGCTGTCAGGGAATGAAAGGTTTATGAGAAATGAGGAAGGCTGCAGGAACACAGTAATGGCCCATTTGACTTGCTGGGCCGTGGCTGTCTGTGAGGGGAACAGCTAGAGTTCTGTGAATGTGTGTGTGTCTCTGGGTCTGATCCTAGAGCTCTGTAAATGTGTGTGTGCCTCTGGGTCTGATCCTAGAGCTCTGTAAATGTGTGTGTGTCTCTGTGTCTGGTCCTAGAGCTCTGTAAATGTGTGTGTCTCTGTGTCTGATCCTAGAGCTCTGTAAATGTGTGTGCCTCTGTGTCTGATCCTAGAGCTCTGTAAATGTGTGTGCTTCTGTGTCTGATCCTAGAGCTCTGTAAATGTGTGTGCCTCTGTGTCTGATCCTAGAGCTCTGTAAATGTGTGTGCCTCTGGGTCTGATCCTAGAGTTCTGTAAATGTGTGTGCCTCTGGGTCTGATCCTAGAGCTCTGTAAATGTGTGTGCCTCTGTGTCTGATCCTAGAGCTCTGTAAATGTGTGTGCCTCTGTGTCTGATCCTAGAGTTCTGTAAATGTGTGTGTCTCTGGGTCTGATCCTAGAGCTCTGTAAATGTGTGTGTCTCTGTGTCTGATCCTAGAGCTCTGTAAATGTGTGTGCCTCTGTGTCTGATCCTAGAGTTCTGTAAATGTGTGTGTCTCTGGGTCTGATCCTAGAGCTCTGTAAATGTGTGTGCCTCTGTGTCTGATCCTGAAGGCCAGAATAGAGACAAAACAAAAATCCCTCAGTAAGGAACTGGTCTGTCATGACTTATTGGTTAGTACAGTCTGTCCGTAGTGTTCACACTGGAAGATCAGGACTTCATCTTGTTCAACAGAAATGACCCTAAAAAAATACTCTGTGTTAGCAGTGTGACTGATTTCCTTCAGGATAAATAACGGATCTATCTATATCTATATCTATATCTATATCTATATCTGTATCTATATATCTATAGGCTATATATACATATGTAAACAAGGCCTAGACCCAATCAGAGGTGTGTGTGTGTGTGTGTGTGTGTGTGTATGTATGCGCGCGCGCACATGTGTGCGTGTGCATTAATGAGAGTTTTTTAAGCATTGTTGAAAAACACTTAATTTGGAGAAAGATTTGGGCCAAAGACAGCAAGCCTGTCAGGAGTGCAGCGTGAATGAGGGCTTTTGGAGAAGAGGAAGGACTTCATTCTTCATCCTCCCACTCAATCAGATGGAGATGACTTAATGCTAGGGCTCTGCTGGAGTGATTCACAGCGTAAGGATAGCAGTTAGAAAGAGTTTCAGCTTCATCAAGATGAATGCTGTCTAACTGTGCTTATGCTTATCTCTCTCTGTCTCTCTCACTCTCTCTCTCTCTTTGTCCATGTCTCTCTCTATCTGTCTGTCTCTCTCTCTCCCTTTCTCTGTATCTCTCTCTCTCTGTCTGTCTGTCTCTCTCTCTCTCTCTGTCTGTCTCTCCTTTCTCTCTCCCTTGCTCTCTCTTTCTCCCTCTTTCTCTTTCTCCCTCTCTCTCTGTACCAAATGCCTCACCAGGGCCAGTTTCATCATTGTGCTACTGCAGTTGTCACAGAACAGAGTTGAGGCAAAATGAGCCTGGCTCAAGGTGATAATATAATGTGTGTTAAGGTGGTAGTGCTATATGCTGTGTGTTTGGGGGGTGGGGGGGTGGGAGGGGGTGTTGGGGGGGTACCTGCATGCAGTTTTTCCCTTTTCACCACACACATAAATACACACAAGCCAGCACACTCCATTTAGCGTCCTCTGAGACATTATCACATCGCCGCCTGTGTGAGAGAGTGAAGCTGATTTCCATTCTTCTCTGCAGCGGTTCCTGCACAGCTCATCCCTCTGTTTGCCAGACTCCCTGCATCAGAGGACTCGACGCGCTACACTGTGTCTCCTAATAGTCTCGCCCATCACCCGCGCAACTTGGAGGAGATGCTAACTCTCTGCATCTTGCACATGATAGATGAGACCTGCTCAGCCTTTAAACAGGTGCTCATGCTCAGCTTGGCTCTGCTCCATCAATCTGTGTTTGGAAGTCAGTGCTCCTGTTCATTTGTATTCAATGCAACCACCTGTTAGGCTGCTTTCTCCCCGGTTGAGAGCACCTCCCAGGGCACAGAGTAAGACAGCACAAAGTTTTCTGTGCTAGTAATATGCTAATTACTTCTATTATGGGCTATATTATTTGTGCTATATGTTATTAACATTTAGGCTAATACGATTTCTAATTACTTTGTTGTGGAAGAAGAACATGAGTTTGTCCTCTCCTCCTCTCCTGTCCTGAGCCTTGCAGACATCTGAGAAGTGATTTTTATCTAGTACAGCTAATGAGTACAACCCAAACAGCATTGGTTGCATCTCATCTCCTTATCCAGCACAATAATGATCCCAGTGAGCTTTCGAAATCTTTTGTCTGGTCACAGGGGCTTGTGTTCTCACCATTGAGCATCTTATCGACCGAGGCGCAATTTCTCCCCCGACTCTGATTAGTCTTCCTCCGCACTGTGTTTCTCCAGCAGGATGCTGCGCTCAGCCCTCCCATCTATTGATGCTATTATAAAGCCTGGCCTGTCCATCGCTCTCACCCACCCCCCAATTAATGCGAGAAGCTTCACAGGCCAGGGGATATGTGGAGGCGTGTGGGGGGATGTGTGGGGGTGCGGGGGGATATGTGGAGGCGTGTGTGGGGGTGCGGGGTGTGGAGGGGTGGGAGAGTACCAAGAAAATCTTTAGTTTAACCTGCACAGCAAAACTGTAAAAATGGCTAACAACAGCATTTTTCTCAGCCATTAGGCAACGCCTCCACCGAAGCACATTGTAAGCTTTGTGTATTTGAACAAGGTGCTTCAAGGACATCTCATTCTGTTGTAGTCACCAAGATGAATAATTCATATGGGAAAAAAAGACTTGTTCGTTGCAGGAGCACTTTGTTCATGACTATGAAGTTCTAAGGTTAAAAGGTGTAGAAAGAACTTGGTACACTTGGGGCTGAGAATAAAACTCTCCTGACAGGAAGTAAAGAAACATCACACCGCACAAAGTCTACCAGGTGGCAGATTTGCTTTTTTTTCTCATGAAATTTGGTCCAACCGAGGGCTTTGTCTATATAGTATAGTCCTCTGTCTTTGCTGTTGGCTCGGCACTGGGATGGGATGACTGGGTAAGCACCAATGTTTCATTATCTCAGGGATACCAGGAAATCTCCCTTATTCCAAAAGCCCAGTGTTGATAGGAATGAGAAAGAGGGTATCTAACTCTAGTGCTAAAGGATCCAGACTCCTCACCCTAACATGCTTCTCCTCCTTACCCCTTCAGAGGCAGTGGTGGCCTGACAGGTTAAAATATCAGATTTCCTCACCACCTGTGTTAATTGTGTGTGCGCTCACAGAGTTCCCACTACTCCTCGCTTGTGTGCCAGCTGCCACCGTTGTGCCCTTGAGCAAGGCACTTAACCCTAAGTTGCTCTAGGAGAGACTGGCCCTGAACAACTGATAGTTGACAAAAAATGTAAGTCGCTTTGGATAAAAGCTTCTGCTAAATGTATAAATGTAAATGTAAATGTAAACGTGTGTGTGCTCTTAGAGTTCCCACTGCTCTTTGCTTGTGTGTGTACTCTTAGAGTTCCCACTGCTCCTTGCTCTAAGAGTTGTGTGTGTGCTCTAAGAGTTGTGTGTGTGCTCACTCACAGGCAGGTAAGAGACGGAAAGGAAATTGCATTAAATCACTATTCACTGAACCCAGTAAAGATGAAAATAAACAACAAACTTTACATGACAAATGATGCATTATGGTATAAATGGAATTAAATCATTACCAACATAACCCCATGTGACTGCGTGGAGCCTTCCAGGCAGCAGCTTTGCTGATTATCGTCCCATCATGCATCAGTAATATCTGCTGATGAGTATCTTGCTTTATAACAATATGGCAGATTAGCTGGGTAGGTCCATCTGTGTCTGTGAAGGACAAACCCACCCCAACAGTACCAGCAGATACACTGGATCTGGATCTGCTGCTTTACTGCCATAATACACTTTCTCCAAAGGATATCGTGCCAGATTCAAATGCTCTGAAATGTTATTGCGTGTCGTAGCCTATACTTTTTCAAATACAAATTAAAATCATATGATCAGCATTTAGAAATATGCAGGCATGCAGCTTGTATTTTCATATAGATTATTTTAGTAGCCTAGATTGTGAGGATCACTTGTAAAGCTCTGCTGGAATACTTTGTTGAATAATTCATGTTTCATTTGAATATTCACATCTATAATCTGGTCACAATTGATTGCAGGCCTCTGTCAGTGATCTGGCAGTCTGACTCAAGAAGAGGACATTATCTCTCGGAAATATTTAGAAAATGGGTTCATTTCAAATCCAAAACATAAAAAATAAAGAACCCATGCTATAAAAGAGTGCAAAAAGGTTCATTTTTCAAACACTAATTATATGCTGCCCCCGTGTGGGTATAATGTGAAATTACCGTTTTGCTCTGCTTTGAATGTATGTTTTGACTAAATAGACGTGTATAAGAAGGACTTGTATACATTAGTGAAAGTCAGTGTTACTGTGGATGGCGGAGAGTAACTGGTTGAAAATGTTAAGTTGTGGAAAAACTATAGTCAACTTTAAATGAGATAGAAATTCTTTAAGTCTTAACAATGTAGAGGGTTAGAGGGTGAAATGCAATTTGACAGTCTTTCTCATATTTACTGTACCATGTTAAGGAATCAATGTGCAAATCTGTCAGTGCGGTAGATATTAATTAACCCACATACTATCATAGGTGCTGACCTAAATTGTGCACTTATTAGGAAATTGTTATCTTTGCTGTAATAATTATAAGGTGTTTGAAAAAAAACAACAACTTTTAAATCCTTTTCTCTACAGTGGTTATGGGCCAGAGATTGTAGTGATGGTCAGCTGATAATGAAGAGGGTTAATTTTTTTTTTTTTTTTTAAAGATAAGCACAAAACTACTTACTCAATGTTTCCCTCACTTATTTTTTCAAAGTTAAAGTAACTTAATGTGAACTAGTTCTCAGTTGAAGGACTGCTATTATTAGTTTTCAGGTCATGAAACTATTTGTGTAGTTAGGCTTATGTAATATGGCTTAATAATCTACTATAAAATTTACCAAGGATTCAGATGCCTATATGTGGATTAATTCAAAATATTTCCAATAATCAGAAATGATCCAGAACTTATCGCATAATCAACTGAGTCTGAATGTGTCCCAGAAAACCAATTGGTCGACACGGGACGTAATGAGGACGCTGCGTCGTGCGCGCGCTCTGCCGGGAACGTGTGCTGAATATCAGAGCACGCCACCGGTAAAGAACCTAAATACATCCGTCCCGTACACCTGTACTAATGGTAAAGACTGTCTCGGGAACGGGAAAAATACCCGGAAGAGGCCTCAAGTTAGGCTATGCTCTTGGCTCGTATTTATAAACATTTTATTCCGTGTGACGTTTGATGGTAGCGATCTTTATATTCTCCGGTTACCTTCTCGACTTGGCGACCACCTACGCTACGCCGGCTCGTATTCTGCTCCGGATCTCAAGGTTACTACTGCCCTTCTGAAGGTCTTGATGGGGGCACTGATTTTTGCCACAATCCTTTGGACACTCACCGGAGGTAAGTGAAGATGTGCCGATGAAGCGAATTGACCGTTTTTCGTCAGCACTGAGGGACCAGTCATGGTAACGCCATGTAAACACAGTAGTTTCAAGGCATTTCAGAAACAGATCATCGATTGGATGTTTCTTATAGCCCTTGCGCAAATATACAGAGATAAAAATATTTATTCTGTCAACAGTGTAAATGTCATATATTTCTCCTTTGTAAAGACAATAGCCAGGTTGCGTTAGAAGAGTGTTGTGGGCTGTTTTGGCTGCTGTTGCATCAATCGTTTAGCATCAATAAATCTTACGTATGGAACTATATAGCTGTCCGATTTCCATGGACTAAACAGGAAACAGATTACATAATATGGTGAGTTCGATCTCCCCTAAGCCTGTTCAGCATTATCGATGTACTTTGGGGAGACTGCAGGTTATTTACATAAACAGAAATGATTGTTGCTTTGATTAAAATATTAAAAGTCTTGCTTTCCGTTCTCATGATGGAGTTAGAGGCGGTTCAGGTGGGTGCATGCTGAAGTCCTACGGGCTCACTTAGGGTGATGCAAAACCTGCGATCTAATCTCGTCTACGGATTATTTGCCCGCTCACAGGTGACAGTCAATGCACACGAGTTGATGGTTGAATAACTCCCAGTAGGCTTTACAAACTAGAATATGTGTTAAAGTCGTGTTACTTCACATTCTGATCATATTAGTGACTTAATACAATTGACTGTTGAGCGAAAATACTGTGCCCTCTCTCCCAATCTAGTAATTTCATTAGGTACAGACTCTGGGTGGACAGCGCTGTTGTGGAGACAGGTTGCATTGTTTACATCCAGTCCGTGTATCACTCAACCATCCTGTTTCTCTATTTTGCCTGACTGGTGACGGTAGTCCATTTCTAGCAAGCTAGGTTTGCTCCTAACACCAGGCTGTCCCCGGACACACGTGTTGATGAGAGTCCTGCCTACACACTAGGTCCTTAGTGCTCTCTGCCTGCCATGTTCCTGCCAGGTGACTTCAAGCCAATAAGCAGGGGATTGCAGATTAGGCGACCCATGCGTGGCAGCAACAGTTGACCAGGGTGAGCTATTATCACCCTGCGCAGCATGGCGCCCAGCCTACAAGAACAGACAGCGATCCATTATCCCTCACCACAGGACTCGGACTCGGTAATCGCTACCGCTGTTCTAAACATCGTGTCACTCATGCTTTTTGACAGGCCATCTAGTCAGACACTGGCAAAGCCATTAGGGAGAGAGAGAGAGAGAGAGAGAGAGAAAGAGTTAGACCAGACACCTTACACATTTGCACCATTAAATTACTTACGTTCAAGTGATCAATTACTCCCTCCCACAATGTCAGTAACTCATGAAATCAGCCACAATTAGGCCACATTTGATATTAAATAGCTCTTGTTTAAGTGTAGCTGTGTGTGTGTGTGTGTGTGTGTTAATACATAATGATATTCTGGAGGAGTAGCAACAGATTGATGTTTTTAATCACATAAAGGTTGGGTAAGGTAGGTCTATGGGGGATGAGATAAGGGTTGGACAGGGGTGGTGCTGGAGTTATGTAAGTAGAATATTAAATTGTTGGAACACATAATAAGTTAAGGGATGTGACACAATTGTTCTTAATATTGTTATCAAAATGTGGACTGTGTCATATGAACCTGTAGCCAACGCGTTTCAGATGTAGTCTTTTTTAAGTCCAAGGCTATGTAGTAAAGAAGAGCCGAGCTGGACGCTCATGACAGGAAGGATTTTAAACATCTTTTTAACTGCCTGCTGTCCATTCAAACATTTTTTGGCCACTAGCAATGAAGTCCTTTCACTCTGTGAGTGTTAGAAAACCACCCCTGTGTGAAGGCCCAGGCCTTCTGTCCTGTGAGGTTTGTTCAGGGCTGAAGTTTAAGTTGCAATGAATATTTTGTTCCTTCTTTACTATCCTGCTGTGTTTTAATGCTGTCTTTAGTATGCCACAGAAGTACTTACACTAGAGTTACTGTGTCTGAATCAATACAGCATCTATCTATCTATCTATCTATCTATCTATCTATCTATCTATCTATCTATTTATCTATCTATCTATCTATCTATCTATCTATCTATCTATCTATCTATCTATCTATCTATCTATCTATCTATCTATCTATCTATCTATCATGTCTGTCTATAATATAATGCTGTTATTAGCATGCCTAAAAGTACTTACATTGGAGTTGCATTTAACAGGTGATACTATGTGTACTGGAATTGTATTTTGGAAGTCCAGTTTGTGGATGTGCGTATTGTGATGGAGTGTGTGTCTGTGTGAGTGTGTGTGTGTGTGTCTGTGAGAAAGAGAGAGAGAGACAGAGAGAGAGAGAGAGAGAGATGTTCTCCTTATGTCTCCCTTATGTTATCTCCCTCCACAGTGGGATGCCTTCCAGTCCAGGACAGGAAGGTCAGAAACAAAGAATCATTTCATTATATTATTTGTTTATTTATTTATTTAGGTATAAGAGCCTTATGTAATGGTGCTAGCTTGTTGTTGTTTTTTGTGATTTAATTGTTTTTCTTTGCACAAATTTCCATCTGTTCTCTCACATAGATTTTTTTTCTCAAAGATTGAAAAAGTCAGTCACAGGCAGAATGAATTTACATGGTGATGGTGTGTTCCTCTCTCTTTCTCCCTCTGTGTGTGTGTGTGTGTGTGTGTGTATGTGTGTGTGTTTGTCCTCAGATAACTGACTGTGCCCAGCCGGCCTCTGTGAGCAGCAGTGCGGGCACGGCACATCCCCCATGTGATGGACAGCTGACAGGTGACATCAGCCCTCTCCTCTTCCTCTCCTCTTCCTCTCCTCCTTTGTGTGGCACCGTGTGAAGCACAAGCTCTCAATCACTAGTAACACACTCAGGAAACAAATAATTAGGAAATAAATGTTGGTCCAACACACAATGTTAGTAAATGTTTGTGCCAGCTAACTGTATAGAGATGGCACTTCTGTGTGTCCTGTAGCCCTAGTGGAACACTGGTCTTAAAAAGCTATTTTTTCTCATAGTGTGTCAGGACAGAAATACACCTGTAAGCATTAACATTAACCACTCAACTCATCAGGCCTGCTGTTTTTGTGTTTGTGTGTGTGTGTGCGTGCATGTGGTCTACTGTGTGTGTGTGTGTGTATGCATGTGTGTGTGTGTATGCATGTGTATGTGTGTGTGTGTGTGTGTGTATGCATGTGTGTGTGTGTGCGTGTGAATGTGTGTGCTGCTGTATGTCTGTCTGTAGCAGCATTGGAGGAGAGTCTCACTGCAGAGCTCCGTCATGAGGGGCTGCTGAGGGAACTCCAGGAACTGGCCGAGGAAGGTAAGGAAAGAGACTGGCTTTATGTGTGTGTGTGTGTGTGTGTGTTTGTGTGTGTGTCTGTGTGTTTGTGTGTGTGTGTGCATGTGTGTCTGTGTGCACTTTCCTTCAGTATTTCTGTTCAAAGTCACTGTTGCAGTGTCACTACACTAGTAGTGCTCATAGTCCTCTGTGGATCTGCTCTACTGTCACTGAAGCTTCTTTGTCAGTTTGTTGTTGTTGTGTTTCTCCCAGAGAGGGAGAGGCAGCGGGAGTACGCTCAAGAGCTGGAGAGCGAGAGGAACAAAGCACGGCGCTACAGCGAGGTGGATGAGGACGACCAGGACGACTTTGACGAGGATGAGGACAACCTCGGCAACGATCTTGCCATGGACGAGCCGATGGATGAGGATGAAGATGAAGAGGTGGAGGAAGATGAGGAGGAGGAGAAGAAGAGCACTGGAGGGGTGATGGAGGAGCCGCGACTGGAGGCTGGCGGGGGTCACGTGGGTGCAGCAGACGACGAGGAGAAGGCCCGACAGCTGGAGGAGATGCTGGCCGAGGAGATCCGCAAGATGGACAAGAAACAAGGAGACAAGGACCAGGAGCTGGAGGAACTCCTCAGGGAGCTGAAGAAGAAGAGGTACGAAGCTGCCAAAGAGAAGAAAGAGCGAAAGGAGGTGCAAGAGGGGGAGCAGGAGGAGGAGGAAGAGGAGGAAGCAAAGAAAGATCAGGGGAAAGATTTCGGAGATGAGGAGAAAGAGAAGGAGAAGAAGCTGAGGAAGGCTCAGGCGGAGAAGCTGGAGGACGTGGAGAGGAAGAGGAGCGAGGAGAGGAGGAAGAACGAGGTGGAGCTGATGGTGGAGAAGGAGAAGGTGGAGCGGGAACTGAAGCAGCTCCTGGAGGAGCAGAAGGACACCACCAAGGCCTGGGACAAGGAGAAGGAGAAAGAGGAGAAGGAGGAGGAACTCCAGGAGCTGCTGAGGAAGATGAAGCGTATGCAAGAGGAGGAGGAGGAGGAGGAGTGGCAGGGAAAGAAGGAGAGCGCCACCGAAGAGGAGAAAAAGGACGAGGAGAAGGTAAAAGAAGGAGCTGACGGAGAGAAGGGAGAAGACGAGCAGAAGACAGAGGTGGTGGAAAGCGAGGGAGGCAAGGCGGCGATGGGAGGGGAGGAGGAGGTGAAGGAGCCGCAGCAAAAAAGGGTGATGGAGAACGCCAGCGACGAGGCCACGCGACAGTTTGACCGGGAGCGCTACGAGGACGAGGAGACGGACGACAGGGGTGACGAGGTGGAGGAGGAAGGGGAGGAGGATGAGGAAGATGAGAATATGGATGAAGAGGAAGAGGAGGAGGAGGAGGATGAGGTGAGTGTGACACGTAGATAGTAGAAAACGCATCACTTGATTCCCACAAGCCTTTGTCGTAGTTTGGACAGCAACATTGAAAAACAGAAATATGATAACAGAAATATGAGAATTTGACCGTGAATGTTAAGTCCATCTGTAAGCACAGTGTGTCATTATCAGAATACTGTTATTTTTTCAGCCCAGTTAAACATATAATCATAATTATTGAGGTTAGGTGATTTCAGTCTAGTTGTATGTTTGTGTGTGTTTTTGTGTGGTAACAGCACAATGGGTTTATTGTGGAGTAATAGTTCCATGTCTTTTCACTTGTGTGTGTTTATGTGTAATAACAGCATTATGTGTTTGTGAGTGTTTGTGTATAATAACAGGTCCATGTGTTTGTGTGTCTGTATGTTGTGTATAGCAATAACTGCATGTGTTTGTGTATGTTTGTGATTAGTGACAGTTCCATGTGTTTGTGTGTGTTTGTGATTAGTGACAGTTCCATGTGTTTGTGTATGTTTGTGATTAGTGACAGTTCCATATGTTTGTGTGTGTTTGTGATTAGTGACAGTTCCATGTATGTGTTTGTGTGTGTTTGTGTATAGTAACAGTTCCATGTGTTTGTGTGTGTTTGTGATTAGTGACAGTTCCATGTGTTTGTGTGTGTTTGTGATTAGTGACAGTTCCATGTGTTTGTGTGTGTTTGTGTATAGTAACAGTTCCATGTATGTGTTTGTGTGTAGTAACACCTCTGTGTGTTTGTGTGTTTAACAGTCATGTGTTTGTGAGTGTTTGTGTGTAGTAACAGCCCCATGTGTTTATGTGTGTGTGTGTAGTAACACTGCCATGTGATTGTGTATGTGTGTAGTAACACTGCCATGTGTTTATGTGTGTGTAGTAACAGCTCCATGTGTTTGTGTATGTTTGTGTGTAGTAACAACTCCGTGTGTGTGTGTGTACTGAGTGGTAACAGTGCTGTGGGTGTGTGTGTGTGTAACAGTGCCATGTGTTTGTGTTTGCAGGAACTACTGGAGATTGAGACAGAACTACGCAGGGTGGCAGCAGAACTGAGAGCTCTGCGACTGGGCTAAGATCATGACAACTCACACACACACACACACACACACACCACAAATACAAAGATACACACACACACACAGGGTTATTGTGTTGACACATGGCATTATCTGTGTTTACACAGGACATTGCACACTTTGTAGGCCTACATGTAAATTGACGAAACACTTGTTTTCAACACATACTACCTTCTCACCCACCTTAGTTAGCATTACCCACTTTAGCACTACCCACTTGTATGTCTTTCTCTGACCTCCAGTGGGGTTGATAGGTAGCAAATACAGTACCTCATGGTAAATACAGTAACACAGGACATCAAGTCCTCTCGAAAGAGACAAGAGTGTGCAGTACTCTCAGAAATTTATTGTAAATCATGGTTCTAGACTCACACATATGAAAACCCAAGAAATCCTGTAGTTAGGCCCGTGATTCTCACACACCTTTCCTTTGGTACCTTTTATGTAAATAGTGAACTTACCTTCACCGTGTGATGTACTTAACTTTGATGGAGTTCTTTATCCAAACTGTCAGTGTTTCTCAGTAATTAACTAACTAATCAGAATGTCATTTGTTAACATGGAAGCTGCCGTGGTGATGACTGTTACCTCTGAGCAGTGCAGTGAGTCACGCTAACTGTTAGCTTTGTGCGTTAGCTGGTACTGTTACTATTGAGAACTGTGTTGTATTTGGCTCAAACACTGTTAGACAAACACAAGGAACAAGACTGTTAACAGAGGGGAACAATACTGTTAACAGAGGGGCACAAATGGAGGGGAGATCTTTTTTATGCGATAGCAGTTTACGTGATAGCAATGCCAAGGTTACCAAAGGTCAGTTAGCTTGTTCTGGTCGCTTGTGTTGCTTTCTTTTTAAAGTGGAACTTTGCCACTGTTTGTTGTCTTTGTGTTCTAGTGACACTTGACCTGTGTTGTCATAGTGATGCCGCAGTTCTTCTCAAAAGTTTGCACTCACAGACACATTACCAGCCAAGGGAGACCAGAGCAATGATTAGTTTGAGATTATGAAGCCATTTTATTTTGTCAAAAAATCTGCCCAGCTCTTTGCCGTGTGGGTGTTTATTCAACCAGACTGTCCATTTCCATGTCTCTAATCATTGCAGGAATTATTGAAGAAATTCACCCTAAGCCAAGGATGTCATTTTTTAGGACTGCAGAGGAAATCAAACATGTAAAACAAATCAAACAATATTTACCTTATTTGACTGTTCAGGTTTTTCCTCTTATCTTGAGGTGGAAATCCCTGACGTTTGCAATAAGTATAAAAGCGATATGAAAAGTTTAAATATAGCAGATATGCAATAGAATAGGCACAGTAAACTATTTTATTCTAATCATGTGTCAATATGAGGTACATTCAATATATATATTACCTTTTTGTATGTATCATTATATGCTATAAGTTATTCTTTTAAATTACTCTTATAATCCTCTAGCAGGGTAAGGGAAAATGCCACTTTAAAATAAACTACACTTACTTGCAGTGTCTTTGTATAATCTACTGAATGTATTAATGTCCAGAGAATGGAAATAGTACTTGTAATGTATATAATATGACCACGTATAGACACCTCTTATAGCCATCTGTTTCTTTCCAGAAGATTCTCCACTATTAAACAGGGAACTGAAGAGTATATATATATTATATATATCCATATTTCCCAGGGCTGCCCAGTGGTGAAAGACTAAAGTGCTGGGATAGTGGGGTTCACACTAGTCATGGGTGGGCCTGGTGTTGGTATTTGTGCCTGTTGTGTCTGACGCTAAATGGACTGTCAATAAAAGCACAGTGGAAGTCCTATTCTCTTTGGTGGTTTTTTACCAGTGCACTTCCACAGCACATACAGCATATCTGTATATAGTCTTCACATTCTCATCTACAGTTTGTGCAGAATTTAAATAAAGTCCAGTCTGTCACTACTTGATGTCCGGCCTGGATTCCTAAAAAGCTTCTGTGATTTGTTTGTTTTCCCATACATTCACACTTTAACATCTACACATTTATCTAAACTTCACTCCCAACCTCCTAACATCTACACATTTATCTAAACTTCACTCCCAACCTCCTAACATCTACACATTTATCTAAACTTTACTCCCAACCTCCTAACATCTACACATTTATCTAAACTTTACTCCCAACCTCCTAACAGGACCAAAGAGAAAAGAAGATGCCATAATACATCATACATCAGGAGACCCTTCCTTAGGCCTTCAAACAACTGATCTCCTTTGACCTATTTAGAAACACCACCCAATTGTCTTTTTGCTAGTGCTACAATGACAATAAAGGCATTCAATTCAATTCAATGGACTAAGGCACATACTGGTGTTTATAATGACTATTATAGAGATACCAGGCAAGAATACTGTTTTTTACCTCCGGAGCTCCTCCTACAGTTACTGATTTAAACAAAACAAAAAAAAGCAACAATTTTGTACATTCTCTCCAATCCATGTGGATTTGCTTGCAGACCAAAGAACAGGACCCAGCGATGATCATCTTTGTAGAGTTATGTTGACTGACAAGGTAATACATGTGATTCAGTGTTGTATTCAGTTTCGCTTTTGTTGGCTCACCGTTTAAGCAGATCGCAAGTGTAGTTACAGTGGACCACAGGTGGAGGCGGTCTAGAGCAGGAGCTGAGGGAGCCTTCACTCACCCCCTAATGAGCCATTTAACCACTGAAGTGACAACGAAGCTGGTAAATTAGCCTAAAAATGTTGCCTGGTTTGCCTTTAAGATTTTATGTTTAAAACTTTGATCACAGTCACAGTCCCCCCGCGAGGGACGACTCCTCAACTCCTCCACTTGTTCTTTGTAATAAGAGCCCATGCTGACACAGGACGAACACTCACTTCCTCCACCGTGAGCTGGAGTAAACAGTGGCCCACATACTCTTGCCACTTCCTTTATGTTTACACACACACACTTAAACACTGCGGTAGTGTCAGTTTTATGATAGAATTGTTCCTTATGTAATTGTAGTTTTCCCAAGTGACTTATTTGAGCTCAGGATGTGGCGCCCTCTTGTGGGCAATGCTCCTCATGGCGCTGAGAACTGCCTGAGGACTGCTCTGAAGCTACTGCTTGCTGTGAAGGACCCTCTTTCTCCATGATGGACTCAATGTAGTTCAGGAGGGAAGAGAAGAACTGAGGGACTCCCTCATAACCTAAAAAAGAGGGAAGAAGAAAGAGTGCACAGACTGAATGAACAGATTGAAGTTTCAGTCTTCTTCAGTTACAGTCTTCTTCAGCTTCTGTATGTTTTCTTAGAGATTTCAGGTTTTGCCAGGTTGCTGAAGACTGTTCTACAGTGCTTTGTTGTTCGATAATAAAGAGCCATACACATTCATAATTTGTCTCCATCGCTCTGTGGCAGTAAAGGCAGGAATGCATATTGGTCTACAGTTCAGTACATTCAAAATTCTTGTAATGCTTTGTTTTGTAACATGCAGCCTACTGTAACAAATGTTTAAGCCAAATATGGATCAGAACAACAAATACAACTATTAGATAAACACAACACTGTAAACAAAACACCATGAACACAAACTAATGGCAACAGCAGGTGAAAACTGCTGCTAAAACCCTACCTGGGAAGATGTTGATGTCAATGACGGTGAGGGTGTGTGTGTGGATGTTCACGATGACGTCCACCCCGAATAACGCCATGCCCAGCTCTGCCCGCAGCTGCTGCACCAACGCAACCATAGCATCCTTGCTGGGAGGCGGCAGCCGAGGCATGGCATCATCCAGCTGCCAAGAGAGGACAGCAGACATCAGAACGCAGAGTATTTAATGAAGCATTCCACACGTGGCAGAATGGGATACCACAGGAGAAACGTCTGCTCAGTATGATCCGTCTCGAACACTGAGCGAGTTGGAGAGAAATTTAAACCAGCTCAGCGCCATGGGGTTCATTCACGGGGACTCCCCCTGGCGAGTCACATGCCCCCCCCGCCCTCCATCTCTCCACATACACACATGCATACATACATGCTCCAAAATACTCATTTTTATAGAGGACGACCAGACGTCCTGGTTTGACCAGGAGGTGGGCCAGTGGGCCAGTTTTGACTAGGATGTCCCGAGTCCCCATAAATATGCGTCAGGACACTAATGTCCCGCTTTTCAACAATGACTGTCAAATTGTCCTGGTTTTCAGCACTTCAAGAACATAGAGCGGCTCCCGGACAGCAGTGAGAAGCCTTTAAGGCTATAGGCTACCCTACCCTCTCCAGTAAGTTGTGTAGGAGAGAACCTTTTAGAACAAGTGTCAGACACGAGGGGGAGTGAGATACTGAGTGTAGAGAGCTCAGGTCCTGTGTATTTACGGTCCTTCTGTAGCCTATGTTACATAGTAGTAGAAGAAATTAGGTTGTTTTGTATTAATGTCCAAGTACTCTCCAGCAAACTACAATTTGAATGTTTTATCAATTGAAAACAAATCAAGTCAAAACAATCCACTTAGAATCAAAGTTAAGTTTATCAAAATTATAAAAACATAATTGTGTAATTCTTTTCAGCATATTCTGCATCTGGACTCTTCTCCATATATATCAGGGGGCCTGACTGAAATGAGGTTGGGACTGGGGAACACCCTGGGGAACATCCCTGCTTTTGCGACAAATGCCACCCACACTTCGTTGTCATCCAACACTGACATTTCCAGCAGCAACTCAATTTTCCCTGGAGGTCTCCCCTCCAAGTATGACCCAATCCATACCTACTTAGGAGTGTGCTCCTCCACCAACCACCCATCATAGCCCAGCATAAACATCTCAGCTGGTTAAATATGAACTGATTAAATACTAATTTCAGCTGGTTAAATAACCTATGAACTGATTAAATACTAATTTGATGTCATTTTATTTTCCTTATTTGCCTAATGTTTGTTTTCTGTGTAACTGTGTAAGTATTTTGTGTTGCACTTTGCACACAAAACTGTGCTAAATAACTCCAAAAGCAGAGCCCAGTTTTCTTGTTAAATGTCATCCATTGGATGCCTCTGCAGGCTCATACTGACCTGGCTAGTCTGCCGTAGCCTATAGTAAGAATTAGATGCAGCCACAAGGTGATACTCACTGCGGTGAGATGGGAAGAAGACTCAGGTTTAGAGACGTCGTGACTGTTGAAGAAAATGGTTGACCTGTCTGTGGAGGTTGGATGATATAAAAGGAACTATATTTCATCACTATAAATCCATAGAGGAATATGCAGAGACATTATAAACTTCAATAATAATTTTCACTGTCTTCACATAATTGAGCAGTAGCATTACAGAAGCCACCAAAAACCTGCATTTAATTACTTGCATTGAAAAGCCTGATTGATTCCTTACTATGAAAGGCTTTACACAATGCCCTCTCTCGGGTATTATAGTTTAAGTGCACTACTGAAGGTTATCTATGGGCATTTCCTACTGTAAACAGTGTTGCTTAGCGGCCACTAGAGGGTGTACTGACCACAGGGTCCAGGGGGGAAGTTCTTGAGCGAGGGCCTCTCTACGGTGAAGTGGGCATCTCCCACCACAAACACCTTGTGTAGCACCGCTCCGTGGTTCACAAAGCTCTGGAGCACACAGGGAGGACGGACATCACACAGGCCCACTTCACTGAAGATCAGAGACATCTAGGGGACACGTACCAGCAAGTCATCAGACGAGAGACAGACAGCTTTAGAAATCTTGTGTTATATATCTGGTATTATAGTGCTATTACAACTACTACTACTACTACTACTACTATTACTATAGTACCACTATTACTAAAACAGTGCATAGAATAGTCTTACTATTAGCAGAAGCAAGTAGCAGAGTGCAATATACACAACTACTTGGTAAAAAGGGGAAACACTGTACAGTCTTCCTAAACATGCCACATTTACCTCATGGGAACGGGATCCATGGGCTACTCTGGTTTTGCAGACTGCAACAAAAAAGTGTAAATGATTACAGAGCAGACAAATTAGAAAAGCACATGTCTCACTTTTACTGCTAAGATTACACATTACTATTTTAAATAAAACATTAATTTCCCAGTGTCCCCCTAAGGCAGAAAGAAATGATTGGATTACTGAGGGAATGATTTGCAAGAATATCCTCTGTAATCTATTTTAAGGACCAAGAGGAAGGTTAGATATTTAACCCTGCACTGAAAGATACTCAACATCATTCTTATTCACAGCACATTCTTATTCCCTGAGGAGCTGTGGTTTGTGTTTGTAGTGTTTTAACACGTCTGTCAGACTGCCATATAGAACATATAGGTCTATGGCGCACATGGAGAATAGGCGATGGTGGCGCAGGAGGTGTAATTCATATATGCAATTAATATTGATATGTTTCACTGACTCAGAGGGTAGGTCAGCTGTCTGCTCCGCACAAAGGCCTGAATCGCTGAGGGGTCACTGGTATTAATCTCCAGGTACGGTGGACAACAGATGTTCCTTCCTACAATGAAGAAAACACAACCCTGAAAAAAAGCCAGTCTATCTTTAAAGTTTCTGTTTAGAAACATCTGCTCAACTGCTCTTTGCAGAGTTCTCTTAATGTTTGTCTCTTGAAAACACCCTAATACAAGTTCAACAAAACTGTAAACAAAGCTCAGCTGGTTCTGATGCCAGGCCAAGCAGACGTGGCATTGTTACTGTCATCAGAGCTGTGTCGCTGTCAGACCTTTCAGAGTGCGCTGTAACTGGCTGATGATGCGGTAAGATGCGAAGCGGTCCAGTAGCTGGGTCATGGCTGGCAGGGGGTCCAGCAGCACTGTCTCAGGATGTGCTGAGATATAAGCCTGAAATAGAAACATCACAACTTGTACACCATTCATCAAATTCAAGGAGTTTTATTGTCACATACATTGAAATACAGAGTGTTAAACATAGTGAAGTTGCATAAATCAATATAGCAATAAGAGAACAATCTCACCTAAAAACAGCAGCCAAGGATGCTGCCAGGGGCCGAAAGTAAGGATAATTGTAAGGGCCTGGCACTGACTGGGGGCCCCAGAGAACATAATGAATAATTTTCTGTCATAGGGCCCCTGACAGCAGGCATTCAATGTGTATCATTTCTTCACATTCTAGAAAATTAAATGTAACCTGAAAGTTGCTGAGGAGTTGTTGTGATTGGCTGTCATATTCAGCCTCCACAATGACATCAGAGAGTTTGTGCACAATGACATTGAAGGGGCCTTGTGACGTCATTGGCTGGCTGAGATCTATCTGTGGGGTGAAAGGATGTTATTCGTAGGGCTCTCTGGGCATTCAGAGCATCTGGGAATAATGGGAACAAGGTTTTTCCCCAGTTGAGAAGAACACGTAAACGCTATCTCAAGTGGAGGCAACAAGTGGAAAACTCTGGAACAATTTTTCTGACAGAGTTGCCTAGTTGAGGGTAGCTGAGGAACTTGCTGTCACTTTGTAGTTCAACTATAGCCTATGTGGACATGGAGGTTTAGTGATTTTAATGTCAACTTGGCAAACAATGTAGTTTTTGATCTTTATGTTTAAACCTTGCTGTGATGTCCATGTTTTCCCCACACGCCAAAGGCAAAACACATGAATGCTTAATATTGTAATATCATTGTCCCCACTGGGAACATTCCCAGTACTCTCATATGCCATATCATTGTCCCCACTGGGAACATTCCCAGTACTCCCATATGCCATGAATGCATATGGCTTTTTTGTCTAATTAATTTGTGCACTATGAGTGTCCATGTTGGCAGGGCAAGTATATCATGTGACAACTATGGTTAGACTAAAAAGGGAAACACAAAAACAACAGCATTGTTGCAGAACTCTTAAAATGAACAAAGACAACAAAAAGGAAACATTGCCCAGCAAATTACAACATTTCAGAGGAAAGGACCATGTTGTAATCGATATGTCCCAACGTAATAGTTGTGTACTCGGGCTGTTAGCGACATTTGTCAAACTGGCTGAATGCGCAGTTCAGCTTACTGTGAATATAGGCCTACAGTGACGAGTCAAAGCCATAGAGATTTGGTTAAGTACCGCCTATAACAGGCTTCTTTTATCTTTTGTGTCGCTGTGCAAGAGAAACCGGTGGCCACAGGTGGCAGTGACACGACTGGGAGGCATGAATGTAAAGTCATCTGTTACAGACAGGAGCGAGGCCAGTGTGAAGACATATTAAGTCTGGGTCAGTTTGAGATGATAGTCCCATATCTAGATATTTTGTATTCATACACTCCTATGTTGTTATCAGTTGCAATATGAAACCTCCAAAACAAACTGGTTAAACTTGTTCCGAAAAAAAGGCTACAACAAGATTCCTCTCACAAAGTTGTTTCCTATGACATGTAGAGCAATGTTATTAGTTTTAATGAATAAACGTACAGCTGCACTCACCTCGACCACATCAATACCACGACCCCTGCGAAATAGTACAGAGAAACGTGTCACAAGACAGTTTGCTTGGCTACAGCAAGACATCGTCAATAACTTTACAGTTGCCAATGCGACTTACGCACAGAGGTCCGCAAAGGCAGACAAATTCATTCTTCTTCTTTTCTTGTCGCTTAAGCAGAATCCAACCCGACGGCTTGCCATTTGGTTCTTACTTTAACAGATACTGTGAAAGCTCCGGAATAATACCCGCACTAGAAGTGGGAGGCGGTGGTGGGTTACTTACAGGTAGGGACATATCGCTGTCACTCAACACTCAAAAAAGATGCAAAAAAAATCGAGAAGTAAAATATAGAAAAAGAAAATAATATCGAAAAGAAAACAGACATAGCTAAAGGTAAGCTACTCTTTACAGAACCGAAATTTAAAAAAAAAAAAACTTTTTACGTTTCTATTCTTTCGGCTATAACCTTTTTGCATACAAACTGTCCGGAGTCCAAAGCAAGAACTACAGCTTCCCTGTTGAATTAAACAGAAGAATCCCATCGTTCCTGGCGAACAGAAAGAGAAAGCAAAAGATATAACACTAGGAAGTTGACTTGAAAAGCTGTATCATTGCTGAACTTAGCCTACTCGGTCTCGTGTAGAGCTAGATACCCTACTGTAAAGAAAATATCTATTTGATATGACAAATTATTCACAGTTTCCACAGAATTAGAGATATCCCTTTAGACGAAGTTACAGATATGTCTCGGGGCTCGAACGCTGGTTTTGATCGTCATATAACAATATTCTCACCAGAGGGCCGTCTTTACCAAGTCGGTAAGGTTATCAATCACTCAGTGAAATAGGTAGCAAATGGCTTGTGGATGAATGCATGTGCAAATACAGAGCATCGTTGGTTGGATCATGAATACGTTGGGGCTTATTAATACTCCCATGAGTTACTGTTGTTTATTTAATTTCAGCAAACAGTTTGTTTTCATGCGTAATGTTCCAAGCTGATATAGGGCCTAGCGTAGCAATTCACGTTGGATTCATTTGTTATCTTATTTTTTAGCGTTGACTCCATTTGACTTCTATAGTTTGAGTGAATACTTATGTCGCAATTTTTTACAGAATATGCCTTCAAAGCAATCGCACAGAGTGGCTTGACGTCGGTGGGGATCCGAGGGAAGGATTGTGCCGTTGTTGTCACGCAGAAGAAAGTACCGGTAAGATGCTTCGGTTGAAGTTTGCGCCCTGAGTCGACATATGCGACTGTCTTCTGCCAGTTTTAGTGTCTAACCTTACTGGTGATCACCATTTATAGGCTATGCTCTTTTCTGTGTGTCGCTTTGAAGTACATGTAAATGTAAATATATAACGCCAAGTGGTGGGGTAGCATTTACTGCATAGCCTACAAGTCCTTTGACACGCGTTTGTTTCTGCAAACTGAATACGCTATCCGAATGGCATGTATTATTTTTGTTTTTAGAGAAAAAATGTTAATATAGTGAAGACAGAAGACTTCTGCAGTTTGACATGCAATCATTGAGACCCAAACAGTCGAGCCTACTGGCGCTGAACCTGGGGTGAGGTCCTGCTAGATGTCTAGATTGGCCTATTACATAGTAAACAAATCATTCAGGCTGTTAGTGTGGAGCCATGACCTTGGTGAATCACCTTGTTGTTTTGCAAAAGTAAAAGGAACATTTTTGTGTTCCTGAAGCAAAATGTTAGTCTGGAAGAGCATGGCGTGGTCTAAGGCAGTCTACTGCCCACAGAGGCAGGCAGGTTGATGTATGAGTAATATGAGTATTAGTTATTATGGGTGCTCACTCAGAGAACAGACAGCTGGAGAAACACACACACACACGACAGGTCTACACGCAGAATGCTGAGAAGAAATTTGCTGAATTTGATTTTAAGACATGTTATTAAAGCAACAGAGGGCACCACCTCTGATGCCAGAGAAGGAGCCCAGTGCGACTGATGCCAGTCCTCCTGTGTGAACGCAATGCCATAAACTGTGGCAGCACCTAAAAACCATTTAAATCAGAATCACAAACAGCATGTTTGATGTACACTGTATGTCTGAGCTTTAGTTACTGTATCACAGTCATGTTGTTCTGGAACAGCAGACATGAGTCGTTTCACCTACCAGGTCACTGAGTCTGTCTCTCAAGTTTCAGTGAACAGCTCCAGTGTGACAGCATTACAACGCAACATTTCATAACTCTAGCGTCTCCAGTATGTAGCTGTGTTTTTGCCGTAGTTTTGCTGACAGTGAACTTTTTCAATGTCATTTTTATTTTCATTTCAAAGCTTCCTAGCATCCTGTCTGTAATGTCAGCATAAATACTTTGATGCCTTCAGATGTCTTTTTATACTTACTAAAACATTGTTTTTCTTTTCTCTGGAATTAGTGTTTCTTTCTTTAGTGCAGTTGAAAGAACTGTGGGTTACATGTATGTGAATTATTATTATATGGGTTACTTGTATGTAAACCATATTTTTGTTGGAGTGCTTTTGAAGACTTGTGCGTTCGTGTTGGAGTGCTTTTGAAGACTTATGTTTGTGTATCCACAGGATAAACTCCTGGACCCTTCTACTGTAACCAACTTGTTCCCACTCACCCCCCACATAGGATGTGTCATGACTGGACACTATGGTGAGTTTCTGATACCTAGTTTTAAACATAAAAACCTGTAATAGTGGGCTTATTTCAGAGAAATTTCTGATCGGTCTGTTTTTTTTTTTTATTGCAGTTATTAATTAGCATATCATGCAGTATATTGATCATTTGCACATCACACACAAACACACATATTATATATCACAATGCACACTGTGCATTACAAGACTACCACCTCACTACCTCAGACACGATGTTGACCTGCACAACCACACACCAAAGCATTCCCATGAGTGAAACTCCTCATACACTCTTTACCAGATACATCCTAACATGCACCACTCCACACCTCACAACTCACCCCCTGTGTCATGACTGGACACTATGGTGAGGTTCTGATTTCTAGTTTTAAAAATGAAATGTGTTCATCCAAGCCACACACTCTCACACTGTTCACCCAACGTGTCACCCCCCTCGCAGCGGACAGTCGCTCACAGGTGCACCGAGCGAGAGTGGAGGCCGCTGAGTGGAAGTACAAGTTTGGCTATGACATCACGGCGGACATGTTGTGTCGGCGCATGGCGGACATCTCTCAGGTCTACACGCAGAATGCTGAGATGAGGCCGTTAGGATGCTGTGAGTCAGCTTGCCTTTACTGTAGAGCATAGCAGGACTATGGCTTGTATTTCTCAGTTTGTCCTGGTCTATCATATATCTCTTGTTTTGTCTTGGCTTGTCTGTAATTAGTCTCTCTGTCATCTTATTTGGTGTCTTGTCCTCAGGCTCATTTTTACTGTGTACTTCATGGGACTTTGAAATTGCTTGAATTGATAATACAATGTATCAGGACTTCAGACTAACTCTCTACATTGGTTGCACTGGTGTGCATGACTTTTTTTATATTTAGGCGCACCAGCATGTAATGTGCACTGGGTACACCTGATCCCTGTCACATGCAGTAATAAGGGTCAGAGTCAAGGTCATGACAGCTCTGCCGAGCTTGGACATCCTTGGCAAAGTCACTGGCATGTTTGAGACAGACCAGGAGCAGAGCAAGATGTGGAAAATGTGCCCAAATTGATTGGGCAGTGGGGCCCTGTGAGCCCTATGTTAAATAATTAGTGGGACATCAAACATCTGCAGGGGCTTTACTGAGAAATGGAAGCTAACGGTTCTTTCATTTGGGAAAATTACTGATCAATTAAGCCTTAACCCAAATTGCTCCAATTGTGAGTAGGGGCTTTGCAGCAGAAAACTCCTCAAATCTCATGTCACCTCCCTCAAAATCACTCCTTTATAACTCCCTATGTCATTACAGAGACCTGACCCTTCCCACGTTTTCCCTTGTGTGTCAGGTATAATGCTGGTGGCCATTTACCTTTTTTTCCTCCTAATCTTGTGTGTGTGTTTGTGTGTCAGGTATGATCCTGGTGGCCATTGACCCCCAGAAGGGCCCCATGCTGTACAAGTGTGACCCGGCGGGCTACTTCTGTGGCTTCAGGGCAACGGGTGTTGGAGCCAAACAGCAGGAGGCCAACAGCTACCTGGAGAAGAAGCTCAAGAAGAAACCGGAACTGACCTATGGCAGAAGTGTGGAGGTGAGGGTTCTGTTTAAACTGACCTATGACAGAAGTGTGGAGGTGAGGGTTCTGCATAAACTGACCCATGACAGAAGTGTGGAGGTGAGGGTTCTGTTTGAACTGACATACTATAGAAGTGTGGAGGTGAGGGTTCTGTTTGAACTGATCTATGACAAATGTGGAGGTGAGGGTTCTGTTTGAACTGATCTATGACAAATGTGGAGGTGAGGGTTCTGTTTGAACTGACGTACTATAGAAGTGTGGAGATGAGGGTTCTGTTTGAACTGACGTACTATAGAAGTGTGGAGCTGAGGGTTCTGTTTTAACTGACCTATAACAGAAGTGTAGAGGTGAGGGTTCTGTTTAAACTGACCTATAACAGAAGTGTGGAGCTGAGGGTTCTGTTTAAACTGACCTATGACAGAAGTGTGGAGGTGAGGGTTCTGTTTGAGCTGACCTATGACAGAAGTGTGGAGGTGAGGGTTCTGTTTGAACTGACGTACTATAGAAGTGTGGAGGTGAGGGTTCTGTTTGAACTGACGTACTATAGAAGTGTGGAGGTGAGGGTTCTGTTTGAACTGATATACGACAGGAGTGTGGAGATGAGGGCTCTTTCTGAACAAAGATAGAGATGGTCTGTAAATGTCTATATGATCTTAAAGCAGTAGTCTGGAGTCAACCCATAGCCCTGTTGTTTGTGGCTGCAGAGTGCTGTAGGTAGGTTTGCAAATGTGGTCTGTGTTGCACCAAATCTTGTCATTTTTGTTCCTACCAGCACTGAGCAACCTCAGACAACAGGGATACAGGTGGACTGACTCTGGATCTTTTCTTGAAGACATTAGAGGACAGGACTTAGTTTAGTTTTTAGACTTTTACTGAGTTTATCTTCTATACTTTGTTTAGTTCTGAAGTGATTTGTTCCATGTTCATTCCTTAGATACTCATAGTAAATTGTCTTTATCCTGATGCTATATGACCAGAGGGGAAAGTTGATAGGATTTTGTCAATGTCAGTGTCATTGTCCATTCTGCTTATCGGTGTCATCAATTCTCTTGTCAATTCCTTATTGTTTAGAGGGGTATGTGCACAGGTTTCCAGTTTCAGCACATAGGCCTACAATATAGCACATAGGCCTACAATATAGCACATAGGCCCACAATATAGCACATAGGCCTACAATATAGCACATAGGCCTACAATATAGCACATAGGCCACAATATAGCACATAGGCCTACAATATAGCACATAGGCCTACAATATAGCACATAGGCCACAATATAGCACATAGGCCCACAATATAGCACATAGTACTAAAGCAACTATAGCAGCTTATTGGAATGAGGGAAATCATGTAGAACTGATATGTCTTTTAATTTTGTATTCAGAAAGATCCATTGACTAGATAAGGCATTGATAAGAGGAATTGATAATGTCAGACGGATATGACTCCAGTGAATTGAAGCAGTTGATTCTTGGTTCTACTTGACTCCCACCCCTACATGTGATAAGGAATCAGTAATAATACTTGTCCTCTAATTATTTATATCTTTCTCTCTCTTTCCCCTCTCTCTCTCTTTCCCTCTCTCTCTCTCTTTCTCTCCAGATGGCCATCTCCTGTCTGTCCTCCATTCTCTCCATGGACTTCAAGTCTACAGAGCTAGAAGTGGGTGTGGTCACCAAAGACAACCCAAAGTTCAGGTATGAAATAGATGATTGGATATCACAGTAAACCCAAAGGAGACAACACACTGTGAAGAATACTTAGCCTGGTGCACCAAACACTTTCACAACCTTGTGCAAAGCATCTGGGATCCCTCAATTTACATACATTTCCTTTCTCATGGGCAGATACTTTCTGTGAACTTTAAAACTATTGGGCATGCCAGAGCCCTCTGTTTGCTGATTGGCCAGCCAAAGGTTGACAGAGAATACTTGAGCTTTTTGAGAAATCCCTGACTGTGCTGTAGCAAAATGTGACACTGAGTGGAAGCAATGAGTGTCCCTAGCCTGGCTAAAGAATACAGGTGTGGAATAGCTGTGGATAGATTTAGCGAATTCAAATTTCCTTGCATGTTTGCCTGGGTTCACCAAGGGTATATTAATCAGTGATAGTCTTAGACCAGCATCCTTCTCTTCTCTCCCTCAGTTCTCTGTATTAAAAGAGCTACAAAAATAAATCAAGAGAAATAATTCAATAACAGAATATCTCCAATAATCATCCCTCATTGTGTTATTTGTCTGCAGGACGCTGAGTGAGACAGAGATTGAGAGTCATCTGATTGCCATCGCAGAGAGAGAATGAGCTCACCTTCACACACACATGACACTAGACCAACAGACAGGCACAGCTGGATGCTCATCTGGATGCAAACACACACACACGCAAACACACACACACACACAAACAAGGGTGCATTTTCTTGTAAACTGTGCCGCCTTTGGTGGCACACACAGACACACACAAACACACACACACACAACACACACACAAACAAGGATGAGTTTATTGCACCTGTGTAGGGTGGGAGGGATTTGTGCTCTTTGTCTGTTATACCCTGTAATAACCCACCTGGTCATAGTTGATTTTTAGTTTATTTTCTCAAAGGGACACTGGTGGATACCACGTGTTCCCCTCCCTGTTCACATACATGTATATGGGACAGATGATGTCTTTCACCAGCAAGTGTCAGTCACAACATTGCCTTTTTTCCAATCTGTGCAGTGCTTTTCAATAAAATATGAAAAAATTATTGCAGAGCCTTTGAATTCCATCAGAATAATGATGTGCTGTATCATAACTTTTCTTGTTTTATGAAATTAAATGCCAGTAACCAATACCATGCTGATGCCCCATGGGAAGGGTGGGCAGTGCATGGACCAGTAAGAAGTGTGCATGCAAAGGACTTGGTCTGGTTCAACAGCCCTTGTTGCAATATGTGAAGAGCATCCGCACACATTGCAGAAGTTCCACTAACCAGCCACAAGGTGGCAGTGTTAGCCAGTCTAGTTTTGCAACAATTGCCCATCTGTGCGGTGAGGCTGTCACTCAGTCTTGGCCTTTGTATCTTTGCCTCAGCAGAATGATGCAGCCGCACAAAACCTACACCAATGTCCACACAGTTAAATGTTTTGTTTTTGTAATCTGACGCTGCGGTATGAGGATAACATTGAACTGATCACCACACACGTTAGGCCAGTGATCACTAATGCTTATTAATAATCTGCATTTCTCCAGTTGAGATTATTGTTGTTGTGGAGGTCCATCTCACATAGTCATCACTGTGACGCATATCTGCCGAAACAAAACAATGAAGAGATGACACACCCTTAA
>PYXC01000815.1:335000-490000 GCA_015244755.2 Tenualosa ilisha
AATAAAGAGAAAAATGTGGTGAAAACTATTTTTGAAACCACAGCCAAAGTGGAGATTTTTGAAAATTCCAGTTCCAGTGACTATGAGTGGGCAGGGAAAACTAAGATTTGGAAAACTGAGATTTCATTGTGACGTTATGGTTGGCTATCTAGTTGATTGACATGTTCCTGACAGCCTTCCCTAGATGTCTTTGAGTGTCCAGTGGCCAGAATTATTTCATTACAGAGGAAAGACCACTTTTTATAAAAACCTAGCTGTGTGTGCACAAGGCCTTAGACTGGGGTTACTGCAGGCGTAGAAGTGTTCTGCTCTCTCTCTCTCTCTGGCTATGTATATGTGTGTGTGTGTGTGTGTGTGTGTGTGTGTATGGGTTGGAGTTTGTGTGGGAGTTGCAAGCCAAATTAATGTTGCTGCATTTCTAGGCCGTCCAGAAATTAAAACCTTTTAAGAGATTTGGATTATCTTTCAATACATTGCAACAAATTGCATCAATGTAGAAAACTAGCCAACCAACCAACCACTTACTTTGCTCTCTCCTGGATACTGAAGTTGCTCAAAGTTACTGTGGGTGTTGGGTGTCACACAGTGAAAGATGTAGTTGTGTTTTGAAGTATGTGTGTGTGCGCGCGTGGGCATGTGTATGTGTGTGTTAGGTGTTTGTGGTTTGTGTGTGTGTGTGTCTGTACTTGTGTGTGGTGTGTGTGTTTGGTTTGTGAATGTGTGTGTGTGTGTGTGTGTGTTAGTGTCTAGGATGCCAGATATGACTCTAGAGTCCCCAGGAGGTTTGCCTCGGGTTCATGGCTTCAAGATTAAAATATCACAGTGATGTGTAATTGTAATAAATTGTAATATCACAGTTATAGTGATGTGTAATTGTAATAAATTGTAATATCTCAGTATTTCACATTTGATTTCAGTTCTTCACATGAGTACCAGTATGGCTTATCCAAAACAAAATAAAAGAGTCAAACTGATTATACTCTATACTATAATGTTGTATAGAATAGTGTATAGGAAAGCCCTGGACAATGAACTGATGTCCGCTGTTATCAGGTTTAAATTTCTGAGTGTAACCTTTGTGTCACATGATCATGTTTTGAAGACCATCCAGTGCAGTGTAAACATGTATGTAAACATGTATGTAAACACATGTGTTTATCAGAAGGGTGTTTTTGACTGGAGACACAAGACTATAAGTGTAGGATGATAAACAAAGTGTGAGGGATTAAAATGGGTCATGCCAAGACTGGGATGACGTGTGGCGTGGCGTGGCCTGGCATGGCCTGGCATGGCGGGGCTTCTCCCAACCACACCTAACCTGTGCCAATCCCACTCTCCTCCAAGCGACAGAGTGATGTGACTCATGGGCACACAACACCCCACAGCACAGCGTCACCACCACACAAACATGTTGACTTGTTGTTTTGAGTCTCTAGCCCATATTTCTACAAATGAATGGACATCCCTTTCCCTCCACCCACCCAACACCCCCTCCCCACGTCATCAACCCCCCCAGACCCTAGGCCACCCCCCCCACACTTTTACCCCCCCCCCCCCAGACCCTGGACCAAACCCCCTCCCCCCCGACACCACCACCACCACCCCTCACATAAGCACCCCCCACCCCTGACCCTAGACCAACCCCCTCCCCCCCCCCAGACCCTAGACCAAACCCCACCACCACCACCACCCCCCATCCCCACGTCATCAACCCCCCCTCCAGACGCTAGGCCAACCCCCCCACACTTTTACCCCCCCAGACCCTAGACCCCCTCCCACCACCACCACCACTATTACCCCCCCCCCCCACATCATCACCCTACCCACCCTAGACCAACCCCCCCACCACTTTAACCCCCCCCCTAGAGCCTACACCAACCCCCCACCCCAGACCAGCCTCCCACCCTCTCTACCCTCCCCCCCCCCCTCATGTTGGCTCATTTCTGATTGGTCCCCTGAGCGCGTCGGCAGCACAGATTAAAACATGTTTCCCCACTTTACCTCTCCTCGCTCCTCAGGTCACATGACCCATTACATCACTGGATTGAGGTCAGCGGTGGATTACAAGGCCGCGAGAGCAGCAGAATTACTGAAAGTGAGGGAGAGAGGGAGAAATGGAGGGAGGAGGAGAGAAAGAAAGAGAGCAAAGGGCAGAGATGGAAAAAAGAGGGACAGAGAGAGAGAGAGAGAGAGAAAGAGAGAGACAGGAAGAGGAAGATAACCATTGAGAGAGAGGGATGATGAGAAAGACAGAGAGAAATGGACAGAGAATGAAAGCCAGAGGAAGAGCAATTAAAGACAGAGTGGGAGAGAAAAGGGAGAGAAAAAAGTAGTAAGAAAGACAGTGACAGTGTGTGTGTGTGTGTGTGTGAGAGAGAGAGAGAGAGAGAGGATTGACAGAATAAAAGAGAGAAAAAGAGAGAGAAAAAAGTAGTGAGAAAGACAGACAGTGTATGTGTGTGTGTGAGAGAGAGAGAGAGAGAGAGCGGATAGACAGAATAAAAGAGAGAATGAGGCATTAAAGTAAGACATAGGAGGTTTCAGGAAAAGGTCAAAGGCAGAGAGCAGAGTCTGAAGATCTGTAGACACTTTGCTAATACCAGTAGATGGATTGGACAAAGCATATGTATTTTTACAGGCTTTTAAGTGCAGATTTAATGGCCAGTCTTAAAGTCAAAGTGCTCACTTTGTCATATCTTAATGGATTTGGATATGAATCAGGAAAAGGTTTACTTTTTTCTTCTTCGTGTCCAATCTGATTTGATTGCTTTGTCAACAGGCTCTAAAAATCTTAAGCATAAAACGTCCCACTCATTTTCCTTTCTGGAATTGTTGTTGTGTTCTGTCTCTCTCTTTCTGTTTTCGTCACTTGTTTTTTTCCACCCCTTTCTAAGCCATATGCCCTCCATCTTCACTTGGGTCACGCCCCACCCCCAACCCCACTCAGACCCCCTTGTCCTCATTACCCACCAGACGATATCACACTGGGCAGATTTATCTCTCAGTAACGCGCAGTGGAATAAAGGACCTTCTACTGGGCACAGTGGAAGTGGACCATCCTCTTCATCCATTGACTGAATGGGAAGGAGCCCCCACACTGGCATCTTCAGATGCAGTTTGATTGTCCTGTATTGTCTTGGGTGTATACTCATATTCATACTCACTGTGCCATGGATACTTTAGACTGCAATAGTTGAATATTTTCTTTGTAATGTTTTAGAATTAAATTAGATTAATATTTTATAATTACACTTAAAATATAATTTATTATTTGTGTGTTTTGTATTTTCATCGTGAACTGACCTTGGGTGTCATGAAAGACACTTTTTAAAATAAAATATATTATATTCACATGCCTCCCTTTGGACACTTTGAAATAATTATAAATAATAAATCATATTAAATATTTAATCATATAAATAATTAAGAAAGTGAACTGAATGAGATGGAAGCTCCAAGGCTTAATGCTGACTCTTTATCAATGGCACTAGATCCGCAGCACCCCGGACAAATCCATATCAATGCTTGCTAATCCATAGTAGCCCGTAATCCACACTAATAGTGTCTGATTGCTAACAAGCCATGCCGAGTATAACGGCCGTCACCTATTCCAGATGTGTGAAGACTGGAAGGTAGACTGTAGAAGAATCCATTAAAGAGCAAGAGAGAGGAGAAAAAGAGAGAGTGTCTATTGAAAATATACGTACACAACCTAGTGCAGTATAGTAGTTTAGTACAGTATAGTTTTCCTAGTGTAGTAGGAATAGTACAGTATAGTTTAGTACAGTGTAGTTTTCCTAGTATAGTATAGAATAGTATAGTATAGTTTAGTACAGTATAGTTTTCCTAGTATAGCAGAGTTTAGTACAGTATAGTTTGCCTAGTGTCACCTTTTCCATCCAGGTCCACTGATGCTCCTCAGACACTGGTACTGTAGAACACAGTGCAACGTCATCGATGGCCACAGGTTAGTTACCTAGACAAAACACACACTAATGATCCTGCCTGTGTCTTTAGACTAAACGCTGGCGACATGCAAGATGATCAAGACAGATGGAGTCAGGAGGAGATCTTTTCAGAACAGAGATTGTGGGCAAAAATGCTCTACAGGCAAGAAGGTTCCTGACCACAATACTAAAGCCCCTTCTGTTGGACACAGAGGCAATGAGAGTCAGAGATGACACCAAACAATGAGAGTTTTATGAGGGCGAAAGTATCAGATGTCATCTGTGCACCTCTTACACTTTGGATGCTTCCTCTGCATCTGTGTTACATCTCATTTCTTTTCATTGTCTAAGAATTAGACTAACAGGACAAAACCCATTTTATCCCAAACTTCCGAGGCAACTTACCCCCTGAAAATGTCTTTTGCCCACTAACATAAGACATGACTCAATAGTGTTGTTTCCTCCGCAACAGTAGGGAACACCAATGGAAATAAAAGTTTTTAATCTGCTGTTTTTCCTGAATGTAAATAATGTGGATGTTCAAGTCATGTTTAAAGTTATGGATGAAAGTTATGCCTCATCCACATCCACAAGGACAGAGAGAAAAGATGTCCACTGCATGAAGTATAAAGCTCTCGGAATATAGCATCTGTTTATTAATATAGTCATATATGGATTACATACATTTGCAACACTGGTGTTGTTCTTTTCCCTGTCCTTGTGTGTGATGTGTGTAAATATGTGTCTTACAAGCTACAGTATTTCTAAATTTTCTTTTTGGATCACGGAAGTATCTATCTATCTATCTATCTATCTATCTATCTATCTATCTATCTATCTCATTCGTCATAACAGAGCTGCCATGCAGTCAATATAATGTACCTCACAGGTAGAGTCAGCTAATTATTTATATATATATATATATATATTTTATATATTTATTTATGTATATTATTTATTTATTTATTTATTTATTTAGATAGATAGATAGATAGATAGATAGATAGATAGATAGATAGATAGATAGATAGATAGATAGATAGATAGACTTAATTTGAAGGTGTCTACATAAGGGGGACATGATATATAAATTTTATATATATTATAAAAATAAAAAATATGACAATAATATCAAAAATGTGACATGACACAAATCATAAACAACAACACCTCATGAATATTTTGATTGTTGTCATTAAGTTTCAGTTGGTTTCTGTTATGTCTGCATCCCAAACAATGTCAGCATTAAAGAAACAACATTAGACATTAAAAAGCGAAAGATAGGCAAAGGCAATAGTAAATATCGTCGTAATGAAAGTAATAGTAGAAACAATCATGAAGTGTTTCTGATGTGTGTCATGATTACAATGGGTTCATTTCACTCTGTGTAACCCCCCTGAAGTAAAGTGTTACTAGTTATTTATTTAGTTAATCCTCTCTGTTGAGTGTCATGTTGGGTGAGTTTATTCTTGTCGATGTCTAATTAAAGCAGTGCAGGTTATTGTGAGGTTGTCTTCTTTAGCGCTGCTGTTGGCACAAATCTGCCCTGCAGAGACAGAGAGACAGTAGCCTAATCCACAGCACAGAGAGAGAGCTACACACACACACACACACACACACACACACACACAGACCTACACACAGAAAGAGAGAGAGAAAGAGAGAGAGAGAGAGAACTAGAGAGAGAAAGGCTGATGAAATGTGAGACAGAAAGGTAGTGAGAGAAATGAAGAGGACAGACAGACAGATGAGAGACAGACAGACAAAGAGCTGAAGAGAAAGGCAGAACAAGAGAGGGAGAGATAGAGAGATAGAGCAGGAAACAGAGATAGAACGAGAAGAAAGAGAGAGACAGAAAGAGGAGGAGAAAAAGAGAGAGGGAAATGAGGAGAAAGAGTGAGAGAGAGAAATGAGGAGACAGAGAGACAGAGAGAGATGAGGAGAAGGAGAGAGTGAGAAAAAGAGAGAGAGAAATGAGGAGAGAGAGAGAGAGAGTGAAACATGACAAAAAGAAAGAGAAGAAGCTGCAGAAAGCAGCACACTAAGATGGAGAGATAAAGAGTAGGGCAGAGGAGAAGTAGAGAACAAGATAGATAGAGAGAGAAAGGGATGGAGAGATGAAGAAAAAGAAATAGATAGTAAAGAAATGAAGGAGGGAAGAGAAAGAAAGCAGACACTGAACTTCACAAATCAGAAAACAAAAGACAATAAGAGCAGATGGAGAAGAATAGGTGTGAGGAGAGAGATGGAAAAGATGGAAAGAATGAGAGAAAGGAGAGGTTGGAAAAGCAGAAGAATAGGAAGATGAAGAAGAATAAGAGGAGATGTAGAGAAAGAGAGAGAGGGGGAAAGAGAGAGAGAGAGAAGGGAGGAAGAGAGAGACGGTAATCCTGCCTAATTCACTTAGGGAAGCGCTGAGAGGGCAGGCCACTAAGAGGATTGGGACATCCTCTAAATTAGATCAGTAAAAATAACAAACCACAAGGAGACACAGGAGCAGGAGCAGGAGGAGGAGGAGGAGGAGGAGGAAAGAGCACGAAAATAGAATAGAAGGAGGAAGAGGAGGAGGAAGAGGAGAAGGAGTGGGAGAGGGAAGAGGGTGCAAAATTGGAGGAAGACGAGGAGCAGGAGCAGGAGCAGGAGGAGAGGAGGAGAGGAGGAGGAGAGGAGGAGGACAAGTAGAGGAAAGGTGCTGGGAGGACAGAGGGTGAAAAGACACTGATGTGTGGAATGGGGTGAACCGCTTCTCAGGATAGTCTTGAGCCACAGCTCTCACTCTCTTAGGTCACACATTCACACAGATACACACACACACACACACACACATACACACACACACGCACACAGGCGCACACAGGCACACACATGCACACGCACACACACATACACACACATACACACACACACGCACACAGGCACACACATGCACACGCAAACACACATACACACACACACATACACAAACACACATACAAGCATAACAAGTACAATGCTGGCCTCTCTCATGAATTCTAATCCAGACTATAATCTAAGAGCAAGATATTAGCATTAAATCCTGTAACTAAACACTGACTTTTGCTCTCTATAAGAAGGTGTTAAAGTTCAGATTAAGTTATGGGAAAGCTACTGCAGCCATGATTATCAAGTGTTGATCCTGCGGCAACCATTTCCCTGATCTGATAAGCTACCTGATGCACTTCAAAGGGGAACTCTGTCTTAATTAAGATAATATCCACATACAGTAGGTCTGATCTTACTGCATGAGCTATGATTGAAATGACCAAAGCAAAACAACCTGTTACAACCAACTGTATGAGATGAAGTCAACAAAGGGTTAAATGATTTACTGAAGTCAGAGTTTTAAAATACTTAATTTGTGAATCCAGTAGAAATCAGGACTTAGATCAAATATTATATCACCTTTTGGGTGAAAGAAGCAAATAAGTCCATGAAGATGTTGGTACAGTATCCATCAACTAATCCAACTCACTCACTGATTCAGTGTTCAAAAGTCAATTAGCCAGATAAGTAAATCTCCATGGAAACATAAACAGAGTCACTGCTGCTACTTGAATGGGAGCGCACTGGTGAAATGAACTTCCTGTTCAGCTCTGGGGAGTTCCACAGCTCTGCATGGGGGCTGTTTCCATAAAGTCAAGTTGCTAACTAGTTGGGAAATAGCGATTGAATGGCAGCCACCAAAGCTGCTCATTTAGATAGCTATAGCGTTAGGAGACACACCCCTGATGTGTGAGACTGCACTTGAGGAGAAAGTGTTGAAGACACCACAGAAGTACACTTCCGGGCGCAGACTGAGTGGTAGCATGTCCTTAAGCTCTGTGTCTCCACGGTCTTGTATTGTCTTTTGTGGACCTTTTCAGTACTCTTTCCTTAAGTACTTTGCAAACCAAAAAAAGGACTCTACTGTGTGTGTGTTTTTCCTCTATCTTACAATTACAACCATTTTAAAAAGGGATTTGCCAACATCCACCTCCCCTAGAGTTAAACAAGTGGGTTTTGCCTTTCTTCCGTTCACTCAGCCATCGTCTCAATCTGACGCTAGTGTTTTTAGCTTAATGTTAGCATATATCATTGAATCCTTTAGTTGCCACTAGCATCTCACCTGTTAGCATCTTGCTTAAAAGTGCCCACAAAATTCCCATATTTTTCTTATTTAAAACTTGGCTCTTCTGTAGTTACAAGGTGTATAAGGATGGATGGAAAATGAAATGTGAGGATTTTCTAAACCCATCTGTCATGGAACTGCACTCTCACTCTGGCGTAATAAGCCGGGAACAGTGGCTTGGACTCACTGAGCTATGCCTTGAACTACTTGCTCTGCTAGATTAACCTTTGTACTGCTCTCTTAACTGCTTATATTGTTTATTCTGTTTGTATATATATATATATCTATGTATATATCCATTGCTGTGTTTTATAATGTAGCCTACTTATACTCTGGAACAGAATCTGCACTGAAAATGTACTTGACACTTTTGCACTTGGGTTACCATAGTGTCCTCCTGCACATTCTACACTACTTCTACACTTAGCAACTTAGTACCCTAAATGGCACACATCTTTCATACTTCTATGTATTTTCTATTTTTCTATGTATTTTTATGATGTATGTATGTCATGTGTAGGCCATGTTGTGGAAGCTTAATGATACCGGATTTATCGTTTTATCTATCTGTCTATCTATCTGTCTATCTATCTATCTATCTATCTATCTGTCTGTCTCTCTATCTATCTATCTGTCTGTCTCTCCATCTATCTATCTATCTGTCTCTCTATCTATCTAGCCAGTGATTTTATTGAGTGGAATAAATTTGCTGTCACAGAAAAGGTAGATGTTGGTTCAAAGTTGTTCCCTGAGCCAATGACTAGCCAACAAACATGCACCAGACATTCTGATGTGTGGTTACTGGTTATCAATAAAAGTTAACATTAGCTGCTGAGTCGCTATTCGATTTATGCTGTACACACTAATGCTAATGGCATAAAACACTTAAAACACTTAGAATGCATAAAACATGTCCATTCCAACACACCTATAACAATGGAAGTATGCATATTTTAGAATTGCAAATGGTCAGATGCCATGAAACATTATTTATCCTTCAACAGATATAAAATGAACAAACAAACAAAACCCAAATGATGACATTTTAATTGTCATTGTCTAATTTTTATAGCCAGGCCAGTGCATTCACTACAGTAGGCTACTATTTAGGGTACTCTCCAAACACTTCGTTTTGTTTCGAAAAGATTTTTGTTCTCCAATCAAGTCACAGAAATTGAAAGAACCAAAAGGTTTAAAGTTAAAACAAAGTCCCCACCCACCACAAAGTAAAGGTATGACTGTCATGGGTGTCCAGACTGAGTCTTGTCTACCAGGGTATCGTTGTTTGGCCTTATGAAACAAATAGTGACACTACAGATACTATAGAGCTACCCAATAGATAGACTGTGGAATTACCCAAAAGTTATAACTAATGCTTTTTTTAAGAAGAAAGCTCAAGAGCCAATGACTGTACATATATTACTGATTTATTACATACCAATGACTGTATTGTTACATACAGTCAGTGTCAAGAGCAGAACATGAATGACTCTATATAACATATTTATTACATTCAGTGAATGTCAGTAGCAGAACATGAATGATTTTATCTGAGAGTCAAGAGTTTGTGCCAGCATGTTTCCTAGTTCCAACACATGACAATCTGTAGTCTATCAATATGCTGTCCTCACAGACGTCAAGCACACACACATACACACACACACACACACACACACACTCACACACACACACATACAGCATCCCCATCTTATCTCATCTGGCGTGACTACAACTCATTTCTGCCGGAGTGAATAAACATAAGGCGAATAAACATAAGCAACACACAGCACTTGGAATTAGAAAATGTGATTTCTTTTTTTCATTTACTTTTTTTCCCTCCTCCTGAGAGAACAATAAGGAGCAAGAGGTGATGAAGGGGATTTTTCTGTGTGCGTGTGTGTGTGTGTGTGTGTCTGTGTGTGTGCGCGCGCACCCGCATGTTTGTATGTTTATGTGTTTGTGTGTACGTGCATATGGAAATGTGTACTTGTGTGTATGTGTGTGATACTGTGTGTTTGTGTGATGTTGTGGGGGTTGGGGGTGTGTGTGGGGGGGGAGTGGGGTGGGGTGGTAGCGACTGGGATTAGGAATCGATTAAAAGTAAATTGGACGGGAGGAGTGGTGGGGCCCTATGGGGGCAGGCGGGTGGTTGGGCGTGTGGCGGAGAGGAGCAGAGCGCGTGGAGCGGAGCGGGCAGCGAGGCCCTCGGGGTGATTACAGTCCTTCCAGAGCAGACCGGTGGCCAGCTTGTTTGGACGGGATTAGAGACCCAAAGAAATGAATCATATTTTTAAGTCCTGAGTGTATCTGTCTCTCTGCTCTGTCTCCCTGCTTTGGAGTCCATATGTTACGCCTAGGGATTACGCCTGCACGCATGGTGTATGTGTGTGTGTGTGTACATGTGTGTGTGTATGTTTATCTGGCGAGAAGGAGCCTGTTCTCTATATTTCTGTATTTTCCTCCCTTCCCATTTTCCAACTTCTCTCTCTCACTTGTCTTTGTGTCATCTGTCCATCTCTCTCTCTCTCTTTCTGTCTCTGTATCGTCCGTTGTCTCTATTGTCTCCTCTTAAGTGTTTATTTATTCCTTTTGAAATTTCATTTCCTCTGTACAGCATTTGATCAGTTAAAAGTGTTTTAAAAGTGCTTTATAAATAAATATTCCTTCCTTTCTTACAAACCAATCTTAGACCAAACTTGTGTCCATGCCATGCCTCTGCTAATGTGTCTTCTTCTGTGGTTTACAGGTTTGTCAGTGCTCCTTGCAGCTCTTGACATGATTATGCAAACGCTAGATTCTTCAATGGAAGTTTGAAAACAAAATATGACCAGTTCCAGTGCTATGATTTAGATGACCCGTCTATGTAAAAAGCCTTCTGTTCTTGGTCAGTGGCAGTTCATTGGTTTCATTATCACATTAGGCATTTCAGCATTGTAAGTAAAAAGGGATGGGTTGAAAATCTCACACTGTAACAAGAATAGACATTTTTAACAGTAGTTTCACGAGAATGTCACGTTGTTCCTTGTTTTGACTGCATCCTAAACGTAGGGTCTATAAAAGAATATTCTCTCAGCCACCTCAGATGTGGCCTCTTTCTCAGTGAGTTACAACCACATCTATGGAAATGTCCTCACTTAATGAACCTGGACAGCAACTCAATGCTGATTAGACCAACAAGCTTTATATCAGGTGCATGATTATGTCATTAAGTATTAATAAACAGTTAGTAAGACAAGTGTAATATATCACATATTACAATACTATCATTAATCATATTATGACAAAATCATCCAATTGTACAAGTACATGTAAATATTGGTCTCTTACTGAAACATAATTTGTGCGGTGCAAGCAGAGGGGTGTTATTTTCTGTGAAGGAGGAGAGAGTGCAGTGATCTTGGTTTTTCTTTTATTGTCAGCGATTTAATGTCTCAAAGCAAAATTACTATCCAAGTCTATCGCCTGGTTGGGTTGAAGCAAAAACACAGGAGAAACATTAAAATACAAAAGATGGATGAATCATTCACATCAGAAAAAAACAGCGATTCGTCTTTGATGAATTAAAGTTACAGAAAGTTACACAGACAGAAAAAGCAAAATGCAGCCTAGAACCTGCTACCTTTGCCAACTAAAAACCCTGAGTTCGAAAAAAAATATAATGATCAACAAAAGTGATGAAAGAAAGACAAAGAATAGACAAAAATAAAAAGTTGGCAGTCTTGTCTAGAAATGAAGAGCGTGACTGAGAGTCCGGTGACTGTGCTGTGTGACTGGGGGACGCATCGCCAGTGCCAAACATGATTGCATGTTTTCAAGTAAAGTTTTTGATAGATATGTATTTACAAATGAGATTAAGAAAACACAACTCAGAATAAATGCAATATTCAAAACAGCTGTGGACATCACATCATCAATAATAGCAATAATGACAATAATATTACTTCAAACAGATTAACCACAAATTTACTTCAAGGAACTCACAATTGCAAAGAAACATGAATTTTTACAGTCTAATACAAAAAAAAAACCAATACTTTAATACACAATGATATCCCTCCCGGCAAGAATGCAGATGCCATCTGTGCAAGGGCAAACCAAACCTTTGAGCTCTTTCTTTCCCTTTCTCAGAGTAGATCCCCTCTCTCTTGCTCTCTCTTTCTCTCATTTAATCATTGCTGAATAGGAGTCTTTCTCTTAATCATTAGACTATAATCAACAGCTAGACTTTCTGCATAAGGGTTTTTTAGGTTATTATGGGGCAAGCTGTGTAGTTGGATACTAATATAATCAGTCCAATAAAACATGCAAAAAACAAAGACTTATACATGCGCAGGCATCTGACACTCTCGTAATGTGTCCCACAATGCATTGTGGTCGGCCTTGGCCACAGGGAAGGCATGAGGTGTGAATTTAAACCCAAAATTTGGACCCTATGTGTTATCAAAGAAACGCATTCATGCAGCAGGGCACCTACCAGGCAAAGCCCCCAGAGTCTTTGTTTAGATTTTTCTTTTTTTGTCTGTTTGGCTCAGAACTCTCTTAGTTCACACAGATATGATAAAGCAGCTTTGTTGCAAAAGTCAAAAAAGAAAAAAAAAAACAGATGAAGAAAAAGAAAATGAAAGTGTACAATGTTAAGGTAAAGAATGACATCAAAACACTCTGCATGCAAGTGAAGTGATCTGACTCACCATACAGAAGAGTAACAAGTACAGAAATACACGTCATGCTCTGTGATGCGTTTGCTTTTAAACTCTTCTGTGTGCGCGTGTTCGTGTGCTTGCCCATGCATAGAAACACAAGTATTTTAGACAAGGACACTGAAAACCCATAAAGCTGTAGCAGTATTAGCAGTATTTACGCTACACGCTTTCATGTTTTTCAGCGCTTACAAACATAGACAAGCACAGCCACCGGCTTTTCTATAAATGCCTGGCTGATTCGCTCTATGTCACAGTATCATTATCATTCACATTTTTGCACTGATTGGCTCTTCAATTACTTTGATTAAAAAAAAAGAAAAAAGAACTCATCAGGCTATTGAGCACACTGATGACCCGAGTTTCACACAATCAAATATATTGCAACTCACTTATAAATACATTTAACTTATTATCATTAGATTATTTAGAAATCTTGCAATTCTCCAAAATCCTTTTTCTTGATTTTCAACTAAAACAGTCCAATTAGTTTTCTCAAAGTATCACAAAGAAAAATGGATCAGCCAGTGACCAAAACACAGAGATGTTAGGTGCTATAACACAAAAACATCATCATCATTATCCACTGAACAAAAGGTAGTCTGTGCACAGCCACGCCATCTGTGCATGGCCCAAGCAAGATGATCTCTGAATGTTCTCTGTATGAAAGCATGAATCTGCATCTCTTCTGTGTTCCTCATCTACTCCCCCTCCATCCCCACCCCCCTCTCTCTCTCTCTCTCTCTCTCTCTCTCTCTCTCCCCCCCCCCCCCCCCTCTACTCACTCACTCACTCCTTCTACAAGACCTGGAACTTCCAGGAATTCTGGTCCTTGTAGTCCAGGCAGTCAGCTGCATTGAAGTTGAGTTTCCATGAGGCCGCCTGGTCCTTGTAGTCCAAGCAGTCGACGGCTCCGAAGCCCAGCGAGGCGGCCGTGTAGCCTTGGGAGGAGAGCGAGGCGGGGGACTGGCTGAGTGGGCCGCCCATGGTGGAGGCTGTGATGGGGCTTAGGGCGCCCCCGGTGGCTGACAGCTGCGGATGCATGGGGGACAGGTAGGAGCTGCAGTCCAGGCCTGTGAAGTAGGAGGACGAGGCTCCGTAGCTCTGGCTGTAGGCCGGCGCCTGCGTGTAGGTCATCGGGTAGGCGGACGTGCGTTGCATGCAGGGCGTGGAGGAGGCCGACAGCGGGTCGGGCAGCGGCGAGATGGACGCCGGGCTCCAGATGGACACGGTGGCGCTGGTGCTGCTGGAGCTGGGCGTGATGGCTGTGCCGGGCGGGGGTGGCGCCGGGCTGTAGGGCCCGTTGGTGCTGGCGCTGGCCTCGGCACTGCTGGGCTCCCGGGCCGGTGAAGCCTTCTTCTTGGGTGGCCGCGGCTTCGACTGACCGCTACTCTGCTGCTGCTGCTGACGGCACTTGGCCCGTCGGTTCTTAAACCACACCTGTGGGGGCAGCACAGGTAAGGGTTAACCAGGCTAGAGTCAGGATGACAATAGGAATATAACTTTCTATGCACCTACATACACTGTGTAATACATTGGGAAAAATCTCAGCAAGTAAAATAGACTATCAGCATGAACTGTAGATCTGCTTTTAATTCATTACGGCCCCCACTGCACTAGACTTGCTTATGTGTTATACATACACTGATGTCTGCTTTTGATTTAAGTTGATCTTATACAGGCCCTAAGACTTGAAATCAAAGACTTGAGATCAAACTCCAAACTCTGTATATTTTTTATAAATCATATCAATCAAAAATATAGATTTTATAAATCGTTGAAGCTTGAGGTTGTGCTCCAAGAGAAGCATGAGCTGCAGTTGTATGTATTCTCATTCAAATAATAGATGAGAGATCTGATTTCAAGATGTTGCTCTTTTGAGGAGGCTTAGTAAAGGAGTGGAGTTTAAAGACCCACCTGAACTCGAGATTCGGGCAAGTTGATTTTGAGCGCGACCTCTTCTCTCATGAAGATGTCTGGGTAGCGTGTCTTGGCAAACAGCGCCTCCAGGATGTCGAGCTGCGCGCGGGTGAAGGTAGTCCTCTCCCGGCGCTGCTTTCGCGGAGTGTCTGACAGACAGAAGTCACATAGACGCCTCATGAATATGTATGCAAACACACGCTCCGCTAGAATGCTCATCTGTTATTGTTTTGAAGAGACATGTAAACACTGATAACAAAGGCTAGCAAGCTTCATGTTCATTCATACTAGGGATTTCAGAAAATAGGAATGTAGGCTATATGGGTATTTGTGTACAAGCACAGCTGTTTTGTAAGTTCCAGGGCAGTTATTCGATGTGTATAGTATGTCAAATAATGGCGGGCTTGTCATTAAAGATTAGGCAACAAAACGTAGGCTTCAAAAATGTTGTAAAACGCTCCTCGCCGCCTGGACAGTGTGTGCAGCAAAAACAAATGTGATTTTTAAAATTCAGTTGAATGCCTGATTGTTACATTTAGTTAACAAAAAAATCTGACGCAGAAATATAGTATCATGCGACTGATTATCAGACCGGTGGCTTCCGTTGTAAATGTATTAGTGTTCAATGTAAATCTCATTTACTAAATAATGAAAGCCTATCGAAATGTGTTTGAGCTGATCCGATGTTTAACAACAACAGTTCGAGGCTATCATTTCATGCAGGCTAAGGAAAAGCTCCCCTAGATTCAACTTCTTTTTAAGAAAAACGGGCTGAAGCATTACCTTTGCATAAAAACAAACTCTCCACTCCACGTCTACAGGCTGTCTCTGTCTCTGAAGGACTAGTACTGCATGTTTGGCTAGCAACTGCACGCAAACAATAGTCTCGACAAGATCATTTATTTTGTGCTGTGAAATACCATTACAAATATTCGTTTATATTCGTTAATATTACACCATTTTGATGTTTTGGGTAATAGTATAGGGCGAGAGGGGAGAGCATATTATGTAAAATGATCGAAATGTCTTTTATTTTGTCTCTTAGTGAGCGATCCTGATATATAAAACTATTTTCAAACTTTAATATCATCATAATACACACAATAGTCATAAAACAACAAAAGAAATATATTTAGAAGCAAGGGCAGTGCTGGAATGTGAAAGTGATTCCGATATCAGTGTGTTACATCGGAGAAATACGTATATTCTCACAGAGGCACTGTTTCTAAATAAATATGAATCATAAATTACTAACAAAGCTGTGAATTAAAATTGTATCATAAACCCATTACAAAATAGGCTACAGTAGCAACAGTGATGAGCGACGTTAGCACTGCGCTGGTTGGATGCTTTAAAATTATTCAAATTATTCGCGTTCCCTACCAATAATAATTCTAAAATGGAACAATAAAATGTAAAAGATGCCATTAAATGGTACTTACTTGGGTATGCGACGGCGGAGTGTAGCAGGTCCATGCCCGGGCCGGACAGAGTTAACCCGTTCACGGCGTAATGAGGCTGCTTAATGTAGGACATCATGCCTGTACCGGCTTTTAACGTTCCCCCTCTCTCCCTCTCTCTCTCTCACACACACACACTCACGCCGGGGGCCGGCTTTTCCGTCAGTTCTCCAGGGGGTGTATCTCTGTTTCTCTTTCTCTGTCTTTCTCTTTGTTTTTCTCTAGCTCTTTCTGTCACAACTGCACCTCGTGTCTGTCACAGCGTTTCAACTAGATCGGTCTTTTTCTGCTCTTTTATCACCCCGACTTGACACTTGTTGCAACAAGCACAGTGCTCAGTCAGTACGTCACTATCCGTCTTCGTACTTCTCAAACACCTGTGGTGCCTTCACCCTCACCTGAACACACACCTTAGACTGCCCTGAAAATTCTAACGATCTGCACTGGCACTATGGACCGCCTGCAACGAAATGCTGACAAATTAACTAACCAAGTTGTAATTGATGATGGAAATGACCATCTGGTAGTCTAAACAATGCGCTGCGATTCTAGTGCGACTGCTGACTCAAAGAGGACAAGCAGAGTCCCCTCTGTCTGGCCCAGGGTAGGTTAAGGCTCCCCGGATCTGAACGGGACTCTTTAAGTGCGGCGGCCCGTTAAAGACGTGCGTCCTGCGAGAGGCGAAGAGTTAGGGTGAGAGCGGAGAACTGAGCGCTCCAAGAAAGAGGTTGGCTAATTAGAGACAAGTTCTTACTGACTGGACTGTGACCCCTCCCTCTCCCTCCCTCCCTCTCTTTCTCTCTTCTTTAAACACACCCACACTCTGTTCCTTCCTTACTGAAGTGTGTGAAAGGGTTTGAAATCAAACTTTTTTATCGGCTTTCCTGATTTGTTTCCGGGTTATTCCATAAGGGCGCGAGACGCTCATATTTTTCTTTTACCACAATATACAAAAAAAAAAAATTCTTGCAGGCCTAAAGTAACGTATCAGTAATAAAAGAATAAATAAACATGTCTGTCTCCCTCGTCGAAATGTTAAGGACACAAATAATACAAATGGTTTCAATTTGATTGCATGGAATTTAGCGATACAGCTGTTCATGGCAGGAGGGTTCGGAAATGCAAGTTATGGACCACCATGCAGACAGACGAATTCCAAACCACAAGCCTATAGATCATACTGGGTAAAACACGACTCAGTTAAATAACATGTTTACATGTTGTTGCAGGAATAACAACCTTCCTCTGCCCAGTCTTCGGGATTATGTGACGGAGCAAGGGACAAACATTTTCATTAATTGTACCTCGCTTGCAAAATACAGAAATAATTGGGCGATGGATGGAGTCTGTCTGAGGAAGCAAAAAGGGGGTGGGTGGGGTGGCGGGGTCCGGGCCGGATTAAAACGCACAAAGGCTGTGTTGTTCTGTATCAAATCCCCGACTTATCCACTGCACACTCTCTTTTCCTCTGTTTGAGCACAATGTTCGTATTATTATTATTATTATTATTATTATGAATGCTGTGTCAACTGGGCAAGAGGCCACTATGATCAATTAAAATGTCTAAAATATCTGACCAATAAAAACGTAAGATGGAAGTTAAAACAGACAAATAAAGTGATGAATACAAATGGATAGTCTGTTAAAATGGATCCTGTCCTTAGTCTGGAGTCACTCGTTTTCTGATTAAGTTTGGCAAGAACTATTTGCCTTTTCTGACCCTGATACCTTGCACTGCGCAGCAACTGATCGGCAAGATTTTTTCTAAGTAGCAGCGACCGCCATCAGGCAGGAGTTGTAATTCGCGGAGCAGTGTGAACATGTTAGTTAAATGTCTTTATTTACTCCCTACACGGTGTAGTCACTGTCCACTGAATGATCGTTGGCCTATCCTGCGTTACCCCTCCGGCCAGACTATTTCACTGTGTCCAAAGCCGATTCTCTGCGCCTGTTAATTGAATCGGATTTCTTATAGTTTAAAATCCACACAGACCCATGTACGGCCCAAACTGTATAAGGGGTTTATCTGAATCTGTAAAGCCAAGGCGGAGATATAAAGAGAGAGAGACTATAGCAGAGTGTATTTGAACATTTAAATTCTCAAATAAATGTCCTCACCTGCTTCATCTGCCGGTGCCACAGACGGTATGTGTTTTGCATTCAGCGGATCTGTACACAGGCACATCAGCGTCTGTTCACTTGGACAGGTATGCCTTCGCATTTTAATGACTTTACACACTCGCACACACAGGGTTTGCTTGCTGCGATTTTCGACCTGACAGAAACATTCGTTTGTGATTCAACTTTCTGGCATCGAATGTGACAAAGAGGTTTCTGAAGATGTGGCGAATGTGGGGTGGTAGTGATGTTAATGCTGGAGGGGGTTGTCTCGAGACCTCAAAAGTGCGCCTTGCATACTTTCTGAGACGTGCGCGCGCTCGTTCACGCGCCCACAGGCACCTGTTACCACTTGTATTGCCTCCTTATACTGCAGATTTTGGTCAGTTTTAGCATTCTGAAACTTCAAGTTATAGTTTGTCAAAAAAAGAAATAAACTAAAAACAGATCAAAAGTTTAATCAGTACGTTTAACCGATAAACCATTAAAGCTTTTCCAAAAGAAGCACAACATTCCTTAACGGAAGATTTTTCGTGTTAATGGAATGGCTATCAAAACAGACAATTTTTTCGGGTATTTTTCGTTATGATGTGTGTCTTGTTTTCCTCAAATCTACCTTTAAACAGCTATGTTTTAACCGGTAGCTTTACTAGGCTATTTCTTCCTGTCAGAATTTCTACATGATATTTAAATATCCACACAGTAAGGTATTTAAAAAAACGAACGCTCTTGATTTCCACATCAAAAAAATAGACAAGACTATTTAAAAATAGCCTCTAAAATTCAATTTTTGAGGAACTTAGTTTTGTATTTTAATTAGGCACTGGTTCTAAGGATAACTTGGATAAAGATGGCTTGAAATGTTTGGAGACTTGTTTTGCTTGTATGGACAATAGACGGAAATACACCCCATTATTTCAATGTTGATTTTTCTCAGCCAGTCTCATGGCTGATAAAAATGAATGGTACTGCTAATGGCATCTCTGATTATCTCGATTATCCCAAACATGCTCTAACTTGTCTAATTGTACGAACTTTTCATTTTCAATTGTGTGTAAGGTTTAAGTTTTTGATTTAGTTTGTTTATATGTTTGTTTATTGGTTTGCGCTGCAATTTAACTTTGGAGTTTAAAATGATGGCACTAGGACCCAGCACAGATTCAAATTAAGGACACAGCCACCACATAAGAGGCTTACAGTATCTAATCTGTATGCCTACACAAAAAAACCTCACACAGACACACACATATACACACAGATGCACACAAATACACAATTGTGCTTGCACACACACACACACAAACATTTTATTTTCTTTCTTAAAAAACCCTCACATTTCACATGGCATTTTTAAAAAATGCACACACACACACACACACACACACACTTAAAAAGCAATATGCGTATGTTCATATTTTCTTTTCTATGAACTATAGTTCAGTTTCTATAAACTCACACAGTTACATTTTTTAGGTACATTTAAATTGTCATCTTCACTGTGTCAGCCAGCTAGATCTGACCCATTAATATTTACACTTATTCAGAGAGAAAAGTTCTGCAACACGCAGAATATTCCCATGAGAGGCCCACTAACAGTCCAACCCTGCTCAGACGCAAAACGTTAGAACTGAGATCATAGCGGACAACTAAACATCTTGACTCTGAATGTTCCAGACTTTGTTGGACTGTTTGTAAATCATCATCGTTTATCTTTCTTAATACTTCTCGTTATTAATGGGCAAGGTAATGAATGTTCTATAACGATATCTTGTCCATAGGTTTAATGAGTTAGGAGACATTTGGACATTTGGGTGAGCGTCCAACAAAGACAAGAGACGGGTTGGACTGGCATCATCCGTTTCAGTTTGGCACAGGGGTGCGCTGACATGTGCAGAGGACTCGCACTCTAGAACCAGCGCACATTTGCACTCAGACATCATGGCATTTGTTAGATACACCCTGTGTGTCACTGATACACTCAGACCAACACACACACATACACTCTCTCTCTCCCTCTCTCTCTCTCTCACACACACACACACACACACACACACACACACACAAACACACACGCACAGAGTTCAGCCGATTTATCATAATATGCTTTATCTGAAAAGTAAGTATCTTACCTCAGGATAAAGGGAGGAAAGAGGGGTTTCTAGTCAGACTGACAGGCACCAAGCCCAGAGAGAACAACTCTACTAGCTGGTAAACAGCAAAAAGCCTCCAAACCTTTGATGGATTTTGCTTTTTGTTACTTTTCTTGAGAGTTAATGGCTCAGAGAGACAGTTGCAATGGATCTGTTCACAAAGGCAGCTATAGCTTATCAGGGCTTAGAGAAGTGTTTGTGGATGAAGGTACTCTGGGACTGTGAATAGGTTTGACAACGGTCACAGCCAAGACGGCAGGCATGCGGAGCTCTGAAGTGACTGGTGAAGTTTGCAAGGCCCTACGAGGTAGGTAGAGTCAGTTATGGAGAGAGGATGGAAGTAGAGAGTGTTGGAGTGATCGGGAACGAGGAGGGGGGACTGGTGGAGGTGGGGTAGTGGTGGGTGTAAGGGCCAGACAAACAAGGTGGGAGGGGCGTTGCTGGGTCAGCTGACTAGTCCTGCTGAACAGAGTGTGCAGGTTAGTGTAGGCTGAGGAACTGCATGGCACTTGTTTGTTTGTTGTTTGTTTGTTTGCTTGCTTGCTTGTTAGCATGAGTGGTCGCTAAACTGTTTGTGGAGTAGAATATGATATTCAGCCAGAGCAAAATTTTCCTACTCTTTAGCTCAAAATGTATTTGTGGTGCTATAGTGTAGGAAATCAAAACAGGATATTGAATGGATAATTTCACACAAGTGAAAAAGTGCATGATGATGTTTTGCGAGGAGGTGCAGGTTTTCTATATTATTGTTCTTGCCATTTATGGCAAAAAATGAAAAAATTCGCTTGGTAAATGTTTTCATAAGTCAAAGGAAAATATTTTAGCCTGTTTAGCCTAGCCTAATATATATTATAGCTCTTTGACAGGGTTTGACCAAACAGCACACCCTGTCTTACTAGGCCTCTGGAGCTACTTCCACTTATGATATGAAAAAGATATGTTGTAAAGTATTCACAGGGGAGAAGATCCAGTACGCTTGTGTAATAAAAGACAATACAGAAGCAATTCAGATGTAAATGTGACTTCAATTTGGATAAAAAAGGTGCACAACTAAAGAGAAGGACTAACATTTCTATGTTACCACATCTTCATCAGAGCCCACAGACACCACAGGCACCTATGGAGTCTATTAAAGATGTGGTCAAATCGAAATGTTTCCTCTGTAGGCCTTGTCTTGTGTTGTATGTCACGTTTACATCTGTATTTTCTATGCTGTATAGTATGTCTGAACAAGAAACCCGACTGTTTCCTCACCCGGACATGACTCTACGTCCCTCCTAGAATGATGTCTGGGTGCCAAACATTCATGCATATTTTTACCAGTGATGCTCACTATTTCTTTGTGCATTTGAGAGAGAGCAAGCGAGAGTGAGCGTTGCATGTGTGATCTTTCTGCTGCGCCTCATGTAAGTCTCGGTAGCTCGGAGTGGGGCTGCCCAGTGTCTGCCCTGCTCAGCCCTCCTGACAGGGCGTGGATGAGTGTGTCTGATCAGGCTGCCAGCCCGCTGGCAGGGCACAGATGAACTGTCTCAGACTGCAGACTTTTAAGTCCTATAACCCTGACAAATTAGTTTCTCACAGCCACTAAAAACAAACACTAACTTGCATCGTGTAATAGATTAAACTAAAGCATAACATATAATATAATCAATTTCAAAGGATTTTGCTGTAAATGTGTGTTTGATGGTAAATTTATGTTGGTGTATTGTGTTTAGTAATGGACAGAGCATTAAGCTTTATGGGTGGCTGTGTGTGAGTGTGTGTGTGTGTGAGTCTGTGTATAATTGTGTGTGTGTGTGTGTGTGCGTGAGTCTGTGTATAATTGTGTGTGTGTGTCTGTACACGCTGATGGCATCTGGACTCAGACAGAGGGGGTAATCCCATGCAGACGGCAGCAGGTGGGGGGTCTTTGTGGTGTGGTGTGTGGTGTGTGGTGTGGTGTGTGTGTGTGTGGTGCATTTCTGTTTTCTGTGTACAGCAGACGTAGTGCAAATGCCAGCATACACACACACAACATTACTAAAAAACTCCAATTCTAAATTTAGAGTGACGGTCATTATGGAATTTCATTAATCAAACCTAGTTTTGTGACACACTATTCATGAATAAATACGCACACACACACGCGCGCACACACACACACACGCACACACACACACACACACAATCATGTACAAGCATAACACAAACACACACATATGCATACAGTGTGTGTGAGAGTGTATGTGTGGTGTGTGTAGCGTGTCATGCCTGCAGTATTGCAGAGGTTTCAGTGCTAATGGAGTTGCTGCCAGAACTGTCTGTGGATTACACAGGTTAACACCTGCTCCTCATATGCCCTCTGTCTCTCTCTCTCTCTCTCTCTCTCACACACACACACAGACACACACACACAAACACACACACATCACAGACCCACCACAGGCAGTGGCATATCCACACACTTAATCAATTACTTCTGCTCATTTAGCCATTAGCACGGGGTCAGTGCGTGGAGATGCTCCACAGGGCGGCGAGGGTGGGTGGCTCTGACACCCACAACTAATGACTGCTGGGTGAAGCACAGAGATGCTTCATGATCAAGAGGATGAAAAGATGGACTGGACTTTGGAATAACTCTCTGTGAGTCGGGCATGTCTGTACATGTTCTTGCCACAAAAGCCCACACACACAGAAAGTCCACACACACTTTTGACTATGTATTCCAAATGGATTCTATTTAGAGCTTAAAACATACCGTATGAAGGAGGCTTTTCTGTAACTGTCTCACGTCCTCCTGTTCTATTGCATGTGTGCTGTGTCACTGCCAAAGATGAGCTGCCATTTTGGGTCAGGAGTGGACTAAAAAGTCTTGGGTCCTGAAAGAAGACTATGCTAAGGGTCCTCAAACCTCTGAAGTTTACAACATCAGAGTAGGTGCAATATATGCAGTGACTGAGTCACAGACTCATTTTATTCCGATTATTAAAACTTGTTGGTCAATAGGTGGCAAATCTATTGACTTAAAAACAGCTGTTGTAAAGTCCAAACTATTTTAATTTCATATTAACCATCCCCTCACATACACATACACATTCACATACACACGACCCCTCACCCCAGATACACACCCCAAACTCTGCTGATGGGTTAAGCGGCACACGCTCCCCTTACATCTACACTGGGGGCCACTTCACTCCCCACACTAAACACACACACACACACACACACACACACACACACACTTAGAGCAGTGCATGCATGAATGCACATATCAGCTTTTTGTTTGCGCTTGGGTACCCTGGTGCGAGCCTGTGTCTGTGTGCGCGTGGGTCTCTCTGTATGTGTGTGTGTGTGTGTGTGTGTGTGTGTGTGTTTGTGTGTGTGTGTGTCCAAGTTGTGCGTGTGGCATGTGCCCGGACAGAATGTGTGCTGGTGGGCCCTGATGGGGGGTAATGAAGAGGGAGTGTGTGTGTGTGTGTGTGTGTGTGTGTGTGTGTGTGTGTGTGTGTGTGTGTGTGTGTGTGTGGTGGCAGAGGAGCCCCTTCCCCCCACCCATATGGCGGTAGACAGCAGCGAGGGCGCAGGAGTAATCAAGGAAGTGGAGCAACAGGCCTGAGCCTCTCTAATCCCTCGCTGCACTCCGCCACGTGCCACTATGACAAACACACCAGCAGGGCTCCTGCTGCTGCCCGCCCCTCTCTCTGTAGATCTCTATCTCTGTCACACACACACAGAAACAAGTTATACACACACACACACACGTCATACACACACACACACATAAACAAGTTCTACGTACACACACACACACCACACAAAGACAAGTTCTACACACACACACACAGCATACACTCTATACAGCTACAGTATGTTCTGTATCTGCTGTATGCATCTGTGCATTTGTATGAAACTAGTAAGTGTGTGTACACACAAGTTATACACATAAATACACACACAAGTTACACAGAGAGAGAGAGAGATGCATTCACATTTACACACACCACACACACACCACACACACACACACACACACAGAGATGTACATTTGCATTCATATTTACACACACACACACACCTCTGCGTGTGTGTTTCCTCAAATGTCTGAAACTGTCCCAATGAGTGTTTGAGTTTGTGTCCCTAGAGTATATGAGGAGACAATAAGTGTGTGTGTGTATGGGTGTGCAGTATGTGCCTGTGGGAGTTTAAAAGTGCTTATGCACATATGAGCGCACACACATATATGTGTGTGTATGCAGTTTCTGCATTTCTGTGTTTGCCCAAATAGTAAACTTGCACATGTGTGTATGGATGGGTGTAAGAGGGAGTGTTTATGCGATGCACGAATTTGTGTGTGTGCTTTTAAGCAATGCATAAATGTATGTGTGTGTGAGTGTGTGTGTGTAAGTGTGTGTGTGCACGTTTTCTCTGAATTTATGTATGCTGTTCTTACAAAACCCTTCACACTTACAGAGTCCAAACACACACACAAAAAACTCAGTGTGAGAAACTGTGAGGAAACACAACCAACACACACACACACACACACACACACACACTGATCCAGTCACATGCCCAAGGACAAACACAATTGCATACACTTGGAGACAGCCAACTCACTGAATGAATAGTCACACACATACCTCAACCACGTGTCACTGCAGCTCACACACACAAGTACACAAGGACACACACACACAGACGGACACCCACACGACATGCAAACAGGCAACCCACTCCAGCCAGATCACATGAAATATACCGTGCAAAGTTTACCAAGGATGCAGAGGATAGTCCAAAGGTGCCCAACCAATAGAATATCAGCCACAAAAGGGTCTCCAAAGATGTGTGTGAGTCTACATGACATGGCCTCTGGATTGGCAGACAGAGAGAGAGAGAGAGAGAGAGCGAGAGAGAGCAAGAGAGAGAGAGAGAGAGAGAGCGAGAGAGAGAGAGCATGTCTGAAAGAAAGTGCGTGTCTTCACGTACAAGCCTCTCTGGTGTCTGAGTGGTCACACATCAATGAGGCAGAACACAGAAGATCACAACAGCCTCTCAAAGTAACTAGTCAACTATGTATGTTTTCATGTGCATTAATTATTAACCTAATGAAGACAATATTATAAGTAAGATGCTGCTGTGTAAACAGCGTTTTCTGATCACTTCAACCCAAATAAGATCAGGGTCAAATTAAGCAATAATCCTATATTATTAGACCATGGAATATTCTGATCAATATTTAATAACTGGGGCAAATTGCGGACATACGTACAGCTCAATAGCATAAAACGTCCTGTTAGGACCTCTACAGAAAACAACAACAGATCTAAAGATTGTCAGACGATTTTTAGAACCCTGACAAACTAGCTTGCTCTGGCTACAAGACGTAAATTGAAATATGAATTTAAAAAAAAAAAAAAAAAATACTGTTTACAGTACTGGTTTCTGGTTACACTTGTTATGCTGCCTAATTCAGAATATGATCAACTGTCATCCATCTGAATTGGCTTCTTAGCCGTGACTGTATATACTTCCATGATGAATAAAGAAAGAGGATTAGAGGGGGATCTGACTTGAGGACAAAATGGCCGCTTTCATGGCCCTCAACTGTGATTTCATTTCATTTCAAAAACAAAAGACAACAAAAAAAAAAACGTAACTGCTAAAACCACCTACATGAGAAAACAGTTCATCAGTTCACGAAGCCTAGAAATAGCCCATAATGTCATGGCATAATGTGGGAGCAGTGTGTGTGTGTGTGTGTGTGTGTGTGTGTGTGTGTGTGTGTGTGTGTAAGTAAAGGCATTTTTTGTGAGTATCAAAGAAAACACATGATTAATACGCTCTCTGTAAACTCCAGCTTGTTAAACACACACACATCCACATAGGCTCTCTCATCCAACCCCTTGTGGCAGTGACGCACAAACACACACACATACACACCCGCACACACACAAACACACACACACACAAATCACAATGGCTCTCTCATCATTAATTGGTTCTTTAATCCATTGGAATGCCACTAATTAGCCCAGCGAGCAGGTTCACAATCTTGCTCAATCTGCAGCCTTACAATGGAAGGGCTGTAACAGCGATCTCTCTCTCTCTCTCTTTCTTTCACTCTCTCTCTCTTTCTCTCCCTCTTTCTCTCTCCCTCTCTCCTTACAAGAGTCACAGTGACCACACAACGCACAATTGCAAAAATACACTCATTCACCTCAATACACGACAAACAAGATAATTCAGATACACAACACACACACACACACACACACAAACACACACACACACACACACACACACACACACACAAACACACACACACACACACACACACACACACAATCCAAATGTTCATACTAACAGACATCATCAAAGTAGTGCTAGAAACGTTAGAAAAGTATCAGCTAAAGGAAGGAGCAGTCACACACTACCAGTCACACACTACCAGTCACACACTACCAGACACACACTACCAGACACACACTACCAGTCACACACTACCAGTCATTCTACTGATGGTTAGATAAAGGTGCTAAAACACGGGTTGAGAAGACAGATGACTAGTGATATGTTTACACACACACAAATGTTCACACACACATACACACACACACACACCACCATCACACTCACACACACACACACACAATCACACATTTGCTGACTTCGCCTGAGCCATGTCCACACAACCTCCAAAACCTGAGAGTTCCAAGGCATAGGAGCATTACCAAAGCATTTCTGCACAGGGCTAAATCTGTAGGCTATGTGCTTCAGACAAGCCAGTTATTAAACCCACTAAAACACATTTCCTCACATATTTCCTCACTAATTTTACTTCCGATTTAAGTGAAGAAATTAGGAATCTGTAGGACGCGTTGGTCTGTGCACACTGTTTACTAAACACACACACTGCGAAGGAGGAGACCCACAGATGGACATGCTCTTTTTTAAAACACAAGCAGTACGCAGGAAGGTGCCCCTGCTAACCAAACACCAGTGTCCTCCACTAAGAGCACCAGTCTGAGGGCGTCTCACCAAACAGGACGGTGGTGGTGTGTGTGTGTGTGTGTGTATATATGTGTGTGTGTGTGTATGAACCAATCTGAGGGTGTCTCACCAAACAGGACCATGTTTGAAAGTTTTTTTCAGCATTGGCGCGTGTGTGTGTCTGTGTGTGTGCGTATGTGTGTGTGTATGAGCCAATCTGAGGGCATCTCACCAGACAGGACCATGTTTGAATGTTTTTTCAGTTTTGGTAGTGTATGTGTGCATGTGTGTGTGTGGGTGTGTGTGTGTGTGTGTGTCAGTCAGTCCAGTCTTGGTCCAGGTGGGTGCGGGATCCTGTCTGGTGTGCAGTGTGTGTGTGGAGGGGGGGTTCAAGGTGGACTGGGGTGAGACGGGGTAGGGGGTGGAGTGGGCCGGGGAGGGGGGTCACTCCTCTCCTCTCTCTCTGTGCTTCACTGCTGCTGCTGCTGGAGCAGTCATGGCTGCGGCTGCTTCTGCAGGGCAAATCCAGCTTAGTGCGTCTAAAAGAGGCCTGAGAAATCGGCCGCAGGGGCCCCTAATGCAGGGCCCGCTGTCACCCCCAATCACTCACACACACCTAATCCTCCACGCCGTGACCCAACACACACAGATACTCACACACACTTATTCACTCACTCACTCACTCACACAAACGCACACGCGCAAGTACATGCAAATACACGCACATACTTACACACATAAATTATCATAAAGAAAGTGACGCAGTGACATTCACACACACACACAAACACTCACTCACACACATATTCATTAATGCACACACACACATACACACACGCAGTACTGTTACCCAATGCGCGTGGACCACAAGCCTGGTTACTGGGACCTAGCACAGACTGACACCATCGCCAGGGTCAACACCACTGTGCCAGTCCAGAGGGAGGGGGTTGGCTGTGTCTGTGTGTGTGTGTGTGTGTGTGGTGTGGTATGTGTGTGGTGTGGTGTGTGTGTGTGTGTGTGTGTGTGTGGGTGAGGGGGCTCCCTCCAGGGGGTGTAGTATAATGGCATATGGCATGGTGGGCATCTCTACATTTGGACTTGTTTCAGCATTTAGTGCTTGGCTTGCACACTGGCACCGACACACACACACACACACACACACACACACACACACACACACACACACACTAGCACAGCGTAGAGATGGGCCGACACTTCAGCGGCAGGGAGCTTAAATGGTTACAGGAGGCTGGGTCACTGGAGACGACCAGACGATGAGTCAGATTTTAAACCATTTAACCGAGAGGCTGCTGTAGACACAGGACACACACATAACACACACACACACACACAGAAAACTGAATGCATGTTATTCTCCATGGTTAAATGTGGAAACTGGCATTGTTGAGTTTTAAGTTTATCAATTTGTTTCTAAGCAAACACTACTGTGCAAAAGCAGATGATCCAAATGGACTGTAATTTCAACTGAATTACTGGCAAAAGTTGACTGATGTAAAAAAGATAAATGTGTCCCAATTTCCCCCTCTCTTTCTCTTGTTGTCATAGGTGTGCTTTAGCTGGTGGCCTTCATCTTCCATCTCTGACAGAGGAAACTTCTGAGGTGCCCGTAGGGATGGTTGTGTGACAGCTAAAAATGACGTTACAAAGATTATGGTATTTCCAAAACATCCTGGCATTTAAGCATATTTGTTCTGTTGATTAACACCTACATTAATGTATGTATTTATACATACTAAAATTGTCATTAAAATTTTCTATCCATCTACCATTACTGTATTCAATCACTGTTTTGCCTTCATTTAGAAAATAATGCCTCTGCTGTCCATCGTAATATAATGACACACATTGCATTGTGTGAGTTTATTTAACAATTTGATTTTCATTTCATTTAATGATCTCCAATATATAATTTAATAATAATTTAACTTTACTGGATTTGTATGTATGATGATTAGCTTTTAAACTGAATTGACAAGGCTACCTGTGAAGGTATGTATGGCTGTTTTTTTACATTTAAGTTTTACATTTTATTAGGCTACACAACAGCTGTAGATGTTTCTTGAAAATTACACCGAGGGTAAGTCTTGGCTACTTGTCATTGCTTTTTTCAATAATGTTTTAGGCCCCATTATTATTGTCAAGTCAAAATAATATTGTATTTTAAAGTATTTCTGATATTACCAGGGTATTAAAATAGATAAATTAAAATGGTGAAAAATTGACATTGTCTGCCTACAATTCGCTCTTCTATTTGTATGATGAATAAAGTTGCGTTTTAAATGGGAAAGTTTTTGGTGTTTTCTTTGTTTTCAACATCAGTGATATTATTTCGACGTTAATTTGTTAGGCTATGATGGACGCTGTCAGCAGTTGTAACGTGAATATTATTCATAACACTTTATTGAATTTGCGCTGGTGTTAATGGTCTCTATTCACACATCCATGTGCAGGGGCTTAATCGTGTGTCTGGTGAGAGTCAGGTAGCCCGCAGTGACATCGGGTCACTAATTGAGCAAGACATTTATCCGGTCTGTAGATTACAGGGTCACTACGAGTGGAAACTAGGAAACTGCGGGAGCTATTTCTGCGCACAGAAATATATTTACCAGCAGAGACAACACGTCTCCTACAATGAGCGTGTGTCCGCTTGGGTGTTCAAATTAGAAATGCTGCAAAATGATGCTTTAGTTAGGTCTCTGTCATTGTGTGCGCTTTAACGTAGTCCCATGTCATAACAACTTATAAAAAACATGTTTTGTTTGTAAAACTGCAAGTGAAGCGGGAGAATAAAGTGATGTTAAGATTTCTGTCAATAAACCAAAAACTGCCTTCCAGCCATCATGCGAAATGTGTTAATCCCGCTGTGCCATTGCATTTTCATTCTTTCTTTATGTTGTTGACACGCCCTGCGCTAGACTACAGGCTATTATGTCAGCCTTCTCCACTAGCAGACATCCCTCATTAGATCTCCTGTCAGGAGCTTCCAGGAGACATCTAAGGTGAATCTTTGTAGGCCAGACTCAGTATAGGCCTCAAGCAATGCAGTGCTGTCAAGCCTAACCTTGAACAGTTTTCACAGAGGTCAAGTTGTAGCCTGGCCTTACTTATGCCCGTCTTCGCCATGTCAGATCACAACTTTTCATACTGTGGTAACGTAGGCTAGCCCATACCAAAACCAAGACCGAGACCAACAAAGTGGACGAGCCTAACTAATTTTAACCACATTGTGGTAGCCACTGAAGTTTCTGTTGACACTTTCACGTTAGCTTAAGACTAAGCAAAAGTTGGAATAATCATTGAAAAGCGAAAGTTATATGCAAGTCTTGTCTGCTTGAATTTACCTGTTTTTCACAGCATCACCATGAGATTTTCACCTGAGACAAATGAGGCGTCCATCACTACTCCAAAATCCCTCCCTTTCACAGTCATTGAAAACCTTTAAACACAGTACTCGTGCGCTCTCTAGTGGACGTGAAATGAAATGCCTGGAGATGGTGCTCTTGACCGCAGCGTTGTCTACACATTAGCATGAGTAATTTTGTGAAAGTCTGTAGGAAAAAAAAAAACAGAAATGTTCATTTAACTTAAAATACGTTTAGACTGTCCTCTACAACCAACTGTAACACTTTAGAGCTTAAATATATCGCTGCTTTAGAGCTTTAGTACATCGCTGTGGTATCAATATGACCTGACTGGCCAGACTATGACCATGACAAAACTATCCTAAGACACTCAGTGGTCAAAAATAAAGTAGAGTAGAGTAGAGTTACTTTATTATTCCCGGAGGAAATTAAGGTGTCCAGCAGCATATAAACATCATAAATATGTCCCATATAACATAACATATCCACCATATACATCATATACACATCTCACATGTACATCATATACACATCTCCCATGTACACATATACAACACTGTCTCCTAGTGAAAAAAGGGGCACCCCCTACCCCATCCCACCCTGCCCCCCCTCCATACACACACACACACACACTCTCTCACACACACACACACACACACACACACACACACACACTCTCTCACACACACACACACATCCACACCCACATAGTCAGTGTCTGAAGTTTGTTAGTTGCTCAGTCCATTTGTTTGCTTGTTTGTTTGTTTGTTTGCTAGTTAGTTGCCCAGTCCGGGATACAGTCTTAAGCACTCCAGTCAATCATGTTCCTCTCCTTTTGTGTGGCATTAAAGAGCTGAATTGCCCTGGGAACAAAGGACCTTCTCAGCCTGTCTGTTTTACAAGACAGAGACAGAAACCTGTTGCTGAATATGCTCTTCTGCTTAGTGAAAGTGGTTTGCAGGGGATGGCACTCATTGTCCAAACCAGAGAGCAGTCTGCTCAGGGTCCTCTTGTCCGCAGTTGATGTTAGTGACTCGAGCTCAATGCCTACAACAGTCAGCTTTTTTTACTAGTCTGTCCAGTCGACCAGCATCCCTCTTCCTAGTGCTGCCCCCCCAACACACCACAGCATAGAAAAGAACACTGGCCATGTCAGACTCCTAAAACATCAGCAGGAGCTTGCTGCAGACATTAAAGGACCTCAGCCTCCTAAGGAAGTAGAGCCTACTCTGCTCGTACTCTACTCTGCTCGTGTTAAGTTTTTTGACTACAGTTGTAAAAACAGTATCCATTCACATTCATGTTAAAACTACAAATATTTGGCCTGTATCGAATAGAAATATCCTCCATATCTGTTAGGATTGCCCTTCCCATGCTAATTTAAATCCATGGCCTAGCTAGATTGCAACAGACCTGATTTATGTCTCCTTACTGAGTTGCAAATTACTTTAAGCATGTAGTCATCTAGGACACCTTCTCTGAATACATATCTTTATAACCATGTCTGCTTTGTTTGTTTAGATAGATAGATAGATAGATAGATAGATAGATAGATAGATAGATAGATAGATAGATAGTGCCTACACAACCAAGAAGAAGAAGGGTCAGAACGCTGAACCTGGTAATCAGTCTGGTCCTCAAAAGCACCAAATAAAGCACCAAACCAACTGTGTGACATCCATTTATTATCCATCTTTTTGAGAATTTTGGAATTAACAAAGATCAGCTTATTTTAAAACATCGGAAAATTTCCCCAAACAAAATAAAATAAACACATAAAAATAAATCAAATTCAGATAAAATACCAGTCATTAGATAAAAAGGTTGTCACATCAACCTGAGAAATCCAGGATAATATGGTGGAACAATGACAAAGACAAGGATGCATGATATACCTAGGGAACAGTGATCTCTGAGGTCTAATCGTAACACCTTAAACTGAAGAAAAGTGACTTTCATGGACTCAGCTAACTGCTCACATGGTGACATCTAACAGCTTGCAAAGCATGATGGGACACCATGTGCCTTCCTACTCTCTTTCTGACAAGACCACAGAGCAAAGCAGAGAGACTTCAGAAGTAGAAAAGTTAAGAGAAGAGAATGAACACAATGCCTTTTCACAAGCCTTTCAAGACGCATTGATTTGGCAAAAAAAATGATTTCACCACCGAATTCATGGTTGGAAAGAGAGGAGAATAGGAAAAGCTGTGTCAAATTCATCACAGAATGGAGCTACCGCACTCCCTTTGAAGGCCAAATTACTTCGATGTTGTCGAAGACGACCTGATTTTTTTTTTTTTTACATTTTCTTTATTCTGTAAAAAACAAAATGGTAAAAAATAGTCTTGAGATTTACTCCGTCTCTTCTTTTACAAATATTTTTGGGTATTATGAAAAGAGCATGTGTATGTGCTGAATATCAAAAAAAAGAAACAGACACCAATGTTATAACAGTAATTGTCAATATTGCAATAAAATAAACAGTTGCTCAAGAGACGCTCTTGTATACAATCTGTGGTGCTGATCTGACATCCACACAGATGCATGCGCATCTGCGCACATACATACACAACAAGAGACCGTCATTCACGATTGGGATGCGGCATGGTTCTGGTAACACAGTGAAGATGGCTCCACCTCATAAGCACATAAATCCAAGCCCTTGAGTTCTTAGAACTCAAAAGGGTGTTCTTAGAACCCTTCCCCTTAGCAAAAAGAGCATGTTTAACTGAAAACCCACCCTTGTCCCCTTTCTGAAATTTGGAAGCTGCAAGAGGCCTCCCGCTGTGGGTGCGGGTGTCTGTAGGAAGCTGATCAGCCACACACTGGTACACACACAAAAGAGTACCATGCAGGTCTACTGCCGAGAGCACTCCGAAAGAAACGCACAACTACACATTTTTTTCTTGCCATAATCACCATGAACACTACTACTACAAACAAAGGAGGAAGTACGAGGGAGAAGGGGGATGGGGGCGAGGGCGGGGTTTCAGGTTGTTTAGGCGCGCTCCCCACGGATGCGGCGTGCCAGCTGGATGTCTTTGGGCATGATGGTCACGCGCTTGGCATGGATGGCGCACAGGTTGGTGTCCTCAAACAGACCCACCAGGTATGCCTCGCTGGCCTCCTGCAGACGCAGACACAGACACACACACACACAACCCAGCATCAGAAACCTATGCCACTGACTTCAGACCATCAAACAGCACACAGAAGACAAATTAACTCAGTGCTCTGACTTGGTCAGTCTTCATCCTCTTTAATGTATTCAAAAACAATGCAGCATTTGGTTCCACTCATAGATTCTTGTGGTAAAACACAGACCTCCTTCACCTTACATCTCTCATCTAAAGGCTATTCATTTTTAGAAGTTGTGCTGACAAGACCAAGGAGGTAACTTTTACATATGAGAGTGAGTGAGTGAGTGAGTGTGTGAGTGTGTGTATGGATGTGTGTGAATATTACCTGAAGAGCTCCAATGGCTGCACTCTGGAAACGCAGGTCGGTCTTGAAGTCCTGGGCGATCTCCCTTACCAGACGCTGGAAGGGCAGCTTGCGGATCAGCAACTCAGTGGACTTCTGGTACCGACGGATCTCACGCAGAGCCACAGTTCCAGGCCTGCGGATCACCAGGACGGAGGAAATGGAATGGAATTATATTAGGAGAGGACACCAACCTTCCATGCACTAGCACCAGTCTTGCACTGACTTAAAAGGGGTCAGTGGTCTATTTATACTTGTGAAAACCCAAATCTGTCTTGACAGCAAAAAGTCTCCGATGGAGAAGGAACAATGACATACTCATGAAGATACTGGTCTAAATTAGTTAACAAGAACTGTAAAATCTCTTGAAAAACACAATACACTGATATGTTCACGTTGCCTGTTATATACATATAAACAGAACACAATTATCAACTTTCCATGGTAGGCCTAAGTTTTTAATTTATTGCTTACACATTAGTAGGTTGTTTGGCCTTGTTACTAGACAACCCAGAAAAATGTGATATTAAGTAATTTCTTGACTTTATCTTTATCCCTTTTAATAACAACCATCAGCCTCTCACCTATAGCGATGGGGCTTCTTCACACCACCAGTTGAAGGGCACTCTTGCGGGCAGCCTTAGTGGCGAGCTGCTTACGAGGAGCCTTACCTCCTGTAGATTTGCGGGCGGTCTGCTTGGTACGAGCCATGGCACCTTAAGTTTACCTACACAGGTTAGAAGCAACACTGTAAGCCCACTACAATTGTTTAGTCTGATAATTATAGCAGTTTGGTAATGTACATTGTATTATATGTTGTTTTGTTATGGGCTATAACAATTTCATATCATATTTAGGACATCGGCAATCATAACATTGAAAAGAAAAACAGCTGCTATATGTTCTAATTTTCGAACCCTTCTTATTGTGAGTATTTCTATGTAATGTGCCACCCAATGAAAAAAAAACAACGATCTCATCAATCATTGCCTAATGGTACCATACCCAATGACATGAACTGTATACAGGCATTTTAGCCAACCAGAGTGGAGCTACTGGCAAGGGGCGGGATTAAAAACTCCAATTCATTGATAGCAAAATTGAGGATGTCCCGCCCACAATCCTGCGATCATGATGGCGGATGTTTGATACGCATTTAGGCAGAAAGTACAGCTGAAAAGCCAACGACAATCATTTTGAGTTTGTATTTTACGTGTTAACTGGGCTCTCTATCTAGGAAAAACCAACCTGTTCTGAAACAGGACAGCCTAAGGAACAGAAAGACTGAATTCAAGCCTAGAAATAAACCGAAACGACAGAATTTAGACCGTGTGAAGTGCTGGGTCTATTCGAAACGTACTCTCCCCCCGACCGGAGGCTTGAAAACAGCTATTATGGTTAGGTCGTTTCGACGATTCTGTTTTCCCTCATTTTGAAAGGCTTTAAATTGCATGTAACTTGCATTATAAAAGCTAAATTATAACCATTTTTTCACAAATATGCTATATGATGTACGAGCTAAAACAGGATACATTACCCGTGAGGAAAAGTTAAATTTGTGTGTCTTCTTGATATTCGGTTTTTCTGGACGTCTATTTATCACGTAGTACCCACAATAGCGAGAAGTCCAGCGGGAACATGGCTGCCGTGTCAATCATTTATTTCCCACAATGCAACACAGGAGCTAGCAAGTTCTTCGTCTGGCTGCGTTAACATTGTAAACTCGTAGCAAATAATGAGGAACATTGAAATTGTAGCAGGAGTAATGGTTATTTGCAAAACTGTAAGGATTAGGAACATGTAAAGCTAAGTCTGTATCGAAGCGCGCAGACGGCCACGAGTTGACCAACAATGGGTGCTACCTTGTTGTTCAGCGTTGTCAGAAAAAAGCTGTGAAACAAGGCATACATGGTTCAAAAAATAATCCCCACGCCAGATTTGCAACTAAATTTGTCATATATTTACGAAGTTTTGTCTAGACTTACTTGCAACATATTGTATCTTGCTTGTGCAAACTGTAGAAGTCGAAAGTAGTTTTTGAGCACCTAAAAGTTTTTGTTCATGATGGTGTGGTGTGCTGTGATTAACTGATCATTTACTTCTAGAACTATAAATCCTCAAAACGGAAAGAAAAATTAAACAAACGTGAGTAACACCACTTTATTATTATCCCATATGCATGAAACATCGGAATATTACAATTTAAATGACAACTTAAAAAAGTGAACAGTTTAAAAATAAAATGTTTCAAACCAACCTGAGACGACATACCAAAATTTGTAATCTGGATAAAAGAGAAGACGATCGAATAGCCATTAGGAATAAAACTGTTTTGCGTTTATGAATTCACCAGTGCTACATATGAGAATGAATCATGTACTGATATTTTTTTTTTATTTTGAACAAAGTCTACTACAAAAGGTGATTAAAAATCATTCCCTTTTCCACAATATAAAGTACGGTTTGCAGTTGTTTCCATACATATAAATGTTATGGTAAAAAAGGAACACCTTGCATGTTAACATTTATAATTGCTAGGGAAAAAGGAAAAGAAATCAAAAAACAATGATACCAAAATTATTAATGCACTTCATTTAAAATAAACAAAAAAAAAATGCTCACCCAGGGTGATCAGTAGAGAAACACAAGCTCATGTCTCCTAGTCGTGTTTGTTTTGGGCATAGAGGGGTATTATCCCAGAATGCAACAGAGACTGAAAATGGATCTGGGCCGGACCTGTCAGATCCCATCAGGACCCAAGGCCAGAATGGTTTCAGAATCAGCAGCCTTGTGGGTTTCCAGCACCCTGAGAAGGAACTAGTTTCCTCTAACTTCCAACCCTCCTACTACCCTAACAACAGACTATCTGATCTCACCAATCCAATCCATCATTTTCTGCTTACATGCTTGCCCTGTTATGAATACAAAAAAGGAAATAAAAATCACACTCGAGCCTTAGAGCTATGCTTGGATTTGAGACTTTTGGTGTGTAAGACCAAAGACTATGTCCATACTGTACAGAGACTCCAGTACTTTGACTAGCACACAAAATAAAAGTCATACATTGACTCTTTCTCTAAGTGGGTTTGTGTGATGTGCATTAAGCTAGAACATACACAAAGAGAGTACCCCTAAAACTTTGCTGGCAAGAGCACTAGGAGGAGACAAGACTACACATCTTATTTTTTTCCATAATCATTGTTACTCTAAAAAATACTTAAAGCAGAGAAGGGGAAAGACGGACTGGTCATAGGAGAGGGGTAGGGACGAGAAAGAAGAGAGGGGGGCGGGGAGGGGTGTTTAGGCACGCTCCCCACGGATGCGACGTGCCAGCTGGATGTCCTTGGGCATGATGGTGACGCGCTTGGCATGGATGGCGCACAGGTTGGTGTCCTCAAACAGACCCACTAGGTATGCCTCGCTGGCCTCCTGCAGGGCAAATGAAAAAAAAGGTGAAGTGAGGACAGCGTTATTGTGTAACCACTGTCGTAACTTTGGAGACACACAGCTGAAAATGATGGTCTGCCACATGCCATGACAGTAGCCAAACGGTGCTCTCAAGAAAGAGAGGAAAAAACACAAACACCAGATTCTTAACTCTCACAGGGCAAGGACCGATACAGGCAGGCAGGCAGGCAGAGCTGTGAGTGTGTGTATGTGGTCATTACCTACAGAGCTCCAATCTGAGTGTGTCTGTATGCATAAACCAGGGGACACGTGAGAAAAGTGTATGTGTGTGCATGCGTGTGAACACGTTACCTGAAGAGCTCCAATGGCTGCACTCTGGAAACGCAGGTCGGTCTTGAAGTCCTGGGCGATCTCCCTCACCAGACGCTGGAAGGGCAGCTTTCGGATCAGCAACTCAGTGGACTTCTGGTACCGACGGATCTCACGCAGAGCCACAGTTCCAGGCCTAGGGATCACCGGGAGGGAGGGGATGAGAAGATTGTGAGTTATTACTACCACATCATGGGCAAATTGCCTGGACACCTTGAATTGTTCAACTTCATTGCTAGTCTTCTGATTCTCACCTGTAGCGATGAGGCTTCTTCACACCACCAGTTGAAGGGGCACTCTTGCGGGCAGCTTTAGTGGCGAGCTGCTTACGAGGAGCCTTACCTCCTGTAGATTTACGGGCGGTCTGCTTGGTACGAGCCATGGCGTCTTGAGTTCACCTGCAACAGGTGTTCAGCAACACAATGAATGCTTTAGATAGTTAAACTTAAGTTTATTTAAATAGATTTAAGTTTATAAAGTCTGTTAGTGGAAGTGTTGGCTTTACAAAAGAACAAATATTTCTTTCCCCTTCACCTTTTTTTTTTTTTGGTTGATATGTCCAGATTTCTCTCCCTCTTTTTCTTTTTTTTTTTTTTTTAATTCGACAGACTGAGACAAATCATTAATCACTCAGATGTGGTTTGTCTTCGCGCAGTGTTGCAAGGTCTGTATACACACAAATGCATCTCACGCTCTACAAAACATCAACCAATCGGGGAGATTGTGGGGTGGGACATGTGTCCTTCTGGACGAATAGTATTCAGCCGTATTGTGGCCCCCGCCCCCTCTCTGATGACAAGATGGAGGCTGCAGATGTGTGTAAACGGGAAGAGCTAAAACTCCAATATGAGGTCGACAAAACCTTCGAAAATACTATTTTTTCTTGATTTAAAAATCGTTCCAAGCGATCAAATTTGAAAGCTAAGGCTCTAAGGCTAACTATGGATGTTGTTATTTTCGAACACGTGCACTTTGCGACCGCGTTTAACCCTAGCAAGTGGGCAAGCACCTCGTCAAAGGCGGAAATTTTGTCTTGCACCACGGCTGTTTTGTAGCCTTTCCAGCGGTCGGTTTCGCCAATTTCTTGTAGCAGCTGTAATCAACCAAAACAACTCGAATTTAATTTCTACCTAATTACTGTGCGTTAATAACTGTTATTAATAAAGTTACAAGGCGACATTCAGAGAAAGTTGTACTTACTTGTCAAAATAGGAAACAAACCGAAGAAGATCCTCTCTGCTCTGTTCTTCTCACTATTTACGGGGTTCACACAATGGAAGTGTGAGGAACAGTTTTGAAGGGAAAATGGCTGGTTTCCCATGATGCATTTCATCCGGCGGTAAATTCAAATATCTATTTTGACTGGTTGGGCGGGCTTTTTTGTTACGGGCTACATTGAACTTTTATTCTAGATATTTGCTTAGTGTGATTTCCGAAATGTATATTGCATGTTAAGAAGAATCAAACGGTCCATTGAAAATCTGAAAATTCTGTCTGAATTGCACTATTTAAAAACCTACAATATATAAAATAAAAACTTTGAAGAAAATTATTTGTTGAGTTTTTGTAAGGTGACAGTTACTTTTAATTGGCTCTTTGATGACACTTGTGTGCTATCTGGGATAGAGATTCTATTCTTGTTGCCTAAATTGTGTGCTGTACTTATTTTTTAAAAGACCAATGTCTATATTACTGATTATTAAATAGATTACAATAAAAAAAAAAACTTAAGTGCTTATATCCATGCAATTAAATGCATTTTGATAATGCTGTTTGACAATACTTTTAAAATATAGTTGTACAGTATAAATCAGCTTCTTGTCATATATTGGTCATTCAAGAAAAAGAAAAGAAAAATACAGAAATGTGCCAAATCTGCAACCCCCAACAAGTTAGTGAGGGGGTTGGTTTAGGTCAGAGGTCAGAGGCCAACATAGGCGGTGACTTCTGCTTGACCAATAGAATGCTTAGGCACTAATGCTTAGCACCAGCTGACCTCACTATTAATGGCACAGATAAGATTTTCTGAATATTAGGCTGCTGATGGACACAATTGGCCATTTAAATATATTGAGCATAACAATCACATCCAGATTATGAGTAAAGCTTTTATTGTAATTCTTTAGCATTTTGTTCAAGCAAACTGTAACATGACCAAAAGCTTTGTGTAGAGAGGAAAAAAGTATGGTACAAAATGCACCACACTGGGAAACTAGATTCCAACCCCAACCCCACCCCCACCCATGACGAGGCGCAGTGCGTGTGTTAAACAGATGACGGAAGATCAATATGGATGCAACAGGTGGGAAAAAAGAGCTGTAGAGCCGCAGAAAAGAAAGAGCATGAGATGCTGATTTGTCCAAGTTGGCAGTTTCCCTTACTAGACACACAGGACATCGCAACATCTTCATATGATGAATTGTGCTTTAACTAGTATGCTAAAACGACCTGAATTGCTTGAAAACTGGAACTGAAACGTTGAATGCCAGTGTATTAACCAGGAGCACAAGTTGTCTCATTAAGATGAGGACAAAAGGGTTTCTCCGATAAATGTTCAGCTTTCTCTGAATAGGTTGAAAGCTTTGGAAACTTTGGTCCTTACAAAATAATAACAAATTCACACAGATTTCCTACTGGCAAAGTTCATTTCTAATTCAGTTTGCATATATATATATATATATATACATTTAACCTGCAGATGTTTTATATATATGACCTATTCTGCACCCACTTCCCGTGTAACACACACTGCAGACACACCACTTCCGAGTTGCTATGTGAAAAAGGTTCCTGACACACTTGGCAGACACCGTCATCTTCATCTGACGACTCTGGAGAGTTGATATGACCTGGTGCTGTCGACGGGCCTGGAGCCGGACTGAGCGGACATTCTGAAGCACATGGGGCAGAATGGAGTTGTTCTTCTTGACGAGTTCCACGAGTGTGGTCTCGTCCGCCACCAGTGGACAGTCCGTCTGTGTCTGTGTGGCCATAAACACCCTGGGTGGTCTCAAAGTCTATGAGGGTGTGGTTTTCCATATGATGGGCAGATATTGTACTACTTTTGGTCTGGTCTTCACTGCTGTGGGTGGATGCTGTAGTGTTGTGGGTGTGGTCTTCAATGATGTGGGTGTGAGTGTGGATATCTTCCATTGCTTCCTCTGTTTGGTGAATGGGTTTATAATCACTGTGTGGCTCAGCATCAGGGGGCGTAACGAGAGAGAGATCCATGTCATCATCATCTCCCCATTTTCTGTGTAACATACACTGCAGACACACCGCTTCCAAACTGCTGGGTATAAAAGGCTCCTGACACAATTTGCAGAAAACTTCATGTTTATCTGACGGTTCTGGAGAGTCAGGAAGATGACGTGGCGTATGGCCACATTGTGTCGTCGACAGTTCTGGAGTCAGACTGTGTCTGGAACTTTCTGAAACATGTGGAGCTGAATGGGGTTGTTCTACTTCATGGGTTGAGTCTTGCACAGTTGCACAGATGGGAATTGAGTCAATATGTAGCCGGTCTTCTATATTTGGAGTGGATGCTAAATCTATGGTATGATTTTCCACACTAGAGTTAAATACAGCAGTGTTGTGAGGGTGATTTGCTGTCTCATTTGTCATTGTAGAGACACAGTGGGTAGGGCTGTTGTCAATATCCTGGGTGGGATCTGTTGCAGAGAGGTGGTCATTAATATCATGGTTTGGAGAGGAGTCAGTGTGGGAATGATCTTGGAGATCACGCGTGTCCTTGTGGATATCATGACCACTGGCAACTTCAGTGCTGTGGGCAGGTTCCAGAACATTCTGTGGCTGGATCACAAAAGCTATACTAAAGTGGTCCACTGCCACGGGGAGTGAGTGGTTTTGGATGTTATGTGTAGGTAATAAATCACTGACAGTGTGGTTTTGGATGTTATGTGTAGGGGATGAGTCACTGACAGTGTGGTTTTTGAGGTCATGGATGTCCTTGTGGATATCTTGGGTTGTTCCATCTGTATGGTAAATGGGTTTACAATCACTGTGTGGCTCAGTGTCAGGGGGCGTAACGAGAGAGAGATCCATGTCATCATCCTCCCCCCACTTCCTGTGTAACACACACTGCAGACACACCGCTTCCAAACTGCTGTGTGTAAAAGCCTCCTGACACACTTTGCAGAATCCTGCATGTTCATCTGATGGCTCTGAAGAGTCATGAAGACCATATGGCGCCTGGCCACATTGTGTTGCCAACAGTTCTGGATCATCTTCTGACGGTTCATGAGAGATGAGATGACGTGTTGTCTGGCCACTCTCTGTGACTGAAGAGCCTGTAGTAGGAGTGTGAGATGATGCTGAAAGATCTTGGGAATGATGACAGGCTTGCAGATCATTGCTAGTGTTGCTAGTATTGACTTGCACATCACATGCTACAGCAGCGTCACTGAGGTTTCGAGCATCATGGATACATCCGCCACCATTGTGGATGGATACTGGCTCACTGTATGGGTGAGTGTCAGAGGAGATTAGGCATTCTGTGACTGAGGAATCTGTGAAAATGTCAGGATTCAGGGGGAATACACCACACGCCTTAAAGCCAGCCATTATGTTATGAGAGGTAATGGCCAGGGGTAGGACCCTGGTGATGATAGCTGTTATATCAGATGTTGTTATAGTTTTTCGAGGGCTGGCAAGTTCCCAGCCTTCAATGGCTGCGTTTATGTGTGTTTTAATCAGCCCGTAAACAGAGCTCTCCATAGGGCCCAACAGGTGGGAGCAGTCGGGGGGATACGTCAACCACACTATTCCATTCTCTCGTGCAAAATGAAGGGCATCGATGGACAGGTATGACTCACGATTGTCTGTCAATAGGAGACACAACCTCTGGGGGGAGGGATTTAAATGTCGCACAAAATGCTGCAGGAAGTCAAGAAATTGTTCCTCCCTGAGCCAGCCACTGGAATGGGCACCCCCACTGCTTCCAACAGGGGCAGCAGTGAGAAGGTCCTGTGTAAATTTCCTTCTCGGAAAAACAAAGTAGGGTGGAATTGTGGTCCCAGCAGCAGAGATGGAGCATGTCACGGTAACAGGGCAACTGTGCTTGGCAGAAGTAATGGCCGCCACATCTTGGAAGTCCCTCTTCATTCCTACCTTGTGAGGTTTGTCACTTATGTGACACCAGTTTCATCCATGTACCACATCCCTTCAGCTGCAAAACAATGTCTCTTTACCAGATCTTCAAGGTTCCTAAAAAATGTCTGAACATTCTTTTGGTTCAGGTCATTTGTCCTAGATGGAGCTTCAACAGAAGTTCTGACGTGCAGAGAAGGGTGTTGCTTTAGGAAGGCAGTAAACCAGTCTTCCTTCTTCCACGATGAAGGCACTGCTTGCTCGTGTTTCACAGCAAACTGGTAAGCCAATTGCCTGACTTTTTCTAAAGAAAGACCAAAGTAAATGTTGGCTGCTGTAAAAATCCAAGATGCCAGCTCCTTATCCAGATCACAGCTGAACAGTCGCCTTCCACTACCATGGCCTCTGTCAGAAGTAAGCTTACCGTCCACTGCTTGAATGTCTTTTACTAGTATTTGGTCACATAAATGTGTAAATGTGTGATAGTCAATGCTGAACTCCTTGCTTGCATCCCTTTTTCTTTTCTTGCGTGACGCCACATCCTGGACAGCTTTTTGCACAGCATCCCTGACTGGGCGCCCTCTAGGCATCTTTCTTTGGTCTCCTTTCACTATAATCTGTAAACAAACAAGTTTTTTTTTTTTAATTCTGTCATACAAATTTGGAACTCATGTGGCATTTGGCAAAGATGATTATGACATAATTCAAGGTTGGTTACCTCCGCGCAGTTTAAAGTCCTACACAAACATCTCCACCCCCTAATCACCACACACCCCTTACAAAAACTACATAGCCTACTTCTAAGCCTACTTTACAGCAGAAGCACTTTGGACATAAGTATCACAGAGTTTAAAAAATACTTAAAACTTAAAAATGCAGTTTTCCTGTGACTCAATTGCCTTATTTTTGCAAGGGACAGAAGGCTACAACTATCGAAAGGTATCCCAGACAGGTAAACCAACCATTTTTTTCATGTCCAGTAGGCTAGGCTTCATCCAATCTGCGGTTCCGGTGTCTTGGCTTTGCAGTTTACAACTGACAATGTAAACAATAACAAAATGTTTCAATCCACATCTTCAAAGTAGGCTAACGTTACGGTTCTCACCAGGTACACAGTGCTCTTCTGAACTTTAGCATGATAACAAAAACGCACGTTTTCGTAATGGTTAAAAGCCCAATGCAAAACACCAAACCACCATGACTTGGCCCAACATTACTTCGTGCACCTTCGTGTTACCCACGCGAGCCTTCAGGCTTGGCAAACGTTCGCATTTGGACAGCATGCTCAGCCCTCCACGTCTGTTCCTCCATACCAAATCTTGTTTTATTCCACAAAGAAACCACCAGTTCAGATTCAGTTACATCCTCATGCAACTAAAGACATAAGACAATAAAACACTTACCACCAAAGACTGGAACCATCGCAGTTTGGCTGCATTAAGGCAAGGGAAAGTTTGGTGGTCTGATCATAGGTGGGGGTGTGCCTCGGTACAGGTGTCGTCACACTGGAGAAGTCTGCCATTCGAAACTGATACCGCATCAGTGGTTGATTAGAGGACTATGGTGTCAAATAAACCAATGTTTTATATTCTTTTACAATACGCGCTTTGCTCATTCTTACACACAACATGCCGACTTTGTCCAACGTGTGTTGGTTTCTTCCACTCAACCCCCCTTCCTGCGGTCTCCTCTTCCTCTCTGCACACCCGGATGACAGAGTATTGCAATGCTGTTTAAATTCCACAAGATGGAGTTCTAAGAACGAGATTGCAGGTGCGTGCTGGAGGGAATCTCTTTTCAACTCCAAGCTGACATCTTCTTAACTAACATCACACCAAACGTTTTAGCATTTCCAGTCTGTGATATATATATATACACACACCATTTTAAGAATCATAAATCTTCCATTAAGTAGAGACAGATTATCAGGCTATATCTTTCTTTTTACGGATGCTCTTCCAAAGCCTATGTTCTCTGCAAAAACTGAATCCTGATTGCTGTGCTGAGACAATGCAACATCCCATATAGTCATCTGTTCAGATGACCGCAGTTTATACCTCAACCTGTGGCCATTATAAGTATTTTCATTCCCAGCTTGCCTGGCAGGACCTCCACAATTGTCTATGTGTGAATAATTTGCCTGCAGTTATGCTGACAAGATCAGCCATGATTTAGTGCACAGCCATCCATACGTGTGGGGTTAAGTGCTCATTGCAATGTCACAACAAAATTTTCACAAGTCTGTGTGGAAAGCTGCACAGTTGTGGAGGATACATCTAGACAATTATGGATGTGCCAGAACATGATGGAAGAATTTAATTTAACAATGTGGTAACCCATGTGGTCATGTACAGTTTTACAAATACCTGCCATTTTATTGGTGTTATGAATGAGACAAAAAGTCAAATTTCTGTGGAATCGCCCTCAATTTAAAAAATAAGTAAACACACTACATCAATTTGGTATTGACTGTTTTACTGTAAATACAGAAAAATAAATATTCCACTTTCAAAGAAAGAAAAATCAACGATGAATTTCCATCCTTCATTGAAAATTTGCATTCTTATTTTTTTCCGTCTTTCTTCCAAAAATATAATTGAAAATATATTCTTTTGGATATCTTAAGGTTGCCAGTTGCACTAAAATTCTAAAGTCTACTTTATATATTGGACAATTCATTATATGAACTATCAGCATTACAACAAATTCTAACTCACTGCATCATTATTAACAAAGCCTTTTTGGAGGTTACTTCAGTTTGCACTGAAAAAGAAGAAAAACATAAAACACTTCCTGTTCAAGAAATATCAAAAGATACAAGTCACGTTTAAAAAAAAAAGAAAAGAAAAAGAAAAACTAACTAAACTAAAACACAAATTCATCATTTTACAACAGGTACATAAACAGCATGTGGGGTTCTTAAATACTGGAGATTACACAATTCTATCCACTACAGCAACCTGTGTCGAAAGAAAAAACTCATTTGACAGCAGAGTACTGTGAGGGGAAAAAAACCTTTAGCAACACAAGCACAGGCAAGGTCAAAACAACATTCTAAGACCACAGGGTCATGAGCCAATGAAATGGATTGAAGCAATTACAGCAAAGTCTCTATGGAGACATTGAGGAAGAACATATTTGGTTGTGAAACATGTGACCATTGAATACAAGATAATAAACCAATCCTGTTATAAAGACAAGCATATGTGAAGCTTTAGGTATGTGGTGATGCAGCAGGTTTGTTGTTGGTGTATTTACACCTCAGTAGGTAGGCTAAATAATAATACAGATTTGGTAACTGCTATTTTTAAATCGGAGATCATTAAGAACACTGAGTGCCTGGTAGTCAGCTCTCACAGGCCTGCTCACAAACTAACTCACTCACTCTTTAAAGATCTGTAAATCCATTCAAATGAAATCTTTTTGGTACACAACACACTGGCAAACCCCAGTGGATAATGAAGTGCACAGGAACAGTACCTGCCCTTTGCTCCCAGTGGAGTTTGTGGAAAACCAGCAACAGGAATTCTTCTCCACCCTGTGTAAGCGCCTGTTTTACCCTAGTTTACTCAGGCTAACTAACTATGTGCCTCCTGATTGTCACTCAAAGATACTGTACAGGGAAGGGATGTGGGCTAGGATAACCCCCACTAGTGGTGCACAAGTGCAATGCCACATTGACTATGCCCATACGCCAAGCCACACCACAGCAACATCACACATGTGGCACAGAACATGAGAGAAAGTGCTATTTATAGCCACACATGCTGACACACGTACATACACACAGACATATAGCCATATATACACACGCTGGAACCAGCGACAACCTCAAAGAAAATGGAGTGAGCACATGGGTCATACAAACAATGAGGTTAACTGATTGAGATTAAATATCTTAATGCATTCACCATACAATACAACAGACAAATATTACAACAAACTGTTTTGGAATCTGTGGAGTGAAGTGCAGCTAGATGACGTAGCATACAGCACTATGGGAGGCCACAGCAGGCGCTTGGAAGTGTGGAGTTGCTCATGCACATGTGTCTGAATGGCAGTTCAACAGCAGCAGCAGCAGCAGCAAGGACAAAGAGACGTCCGGCACAGAGAAGCAGTCAGCCACTTCTAGTTGATAAAGTGAAATGTGAGGTTGTTTTCACGGTGCGATACATTCATATGGTGTCCACAGACTTCACAGACAACGACAAGACAGGGGGGCTGGGGGGGTGTTCACTCAACCAACCGTCGAATTAGATTGTTCTTGTCCGGCTCCAGAAACTCCTCAACGAGGGCTGACGTGACTTTTTTCAGCTCCTCCTCCAGATTCTGTATGTCACTGCAACACACACACACACACACACACACACACTTGACATTAAATATAATAATTATAATAACAATAATATAGTTGGAATCGAACTGCATATAAAAACAGTTTGCGGTCTGAGGTATAAAACTAATTTGCTATGTAACAAATGTGTTTTTTTAACACAGAGCAGGAAATGTGGGGTGGCAGTACAACATAGTGTAGCCATGCACATCTCTCTATCCCGTGTGAACTTGGCACGAGTGGCAGACGCCCCAGGCACTGACCTCTTTCCGGGCGGCGCACAGAACTCGGTGTAATATTTGATCTTGGGTTCGGTGCCGCTAGTTCTCAAAGTGGCCACAATGCCATTCTGCAGGGTGAAGGTGACCATCTGACTGCTCTTGCTTACAGGAAGTACCTGTGCATGGAGAAAACAGGAATACTTGCAAATAGCTGCAATACTTGCAAAGCTGCAATGTAGTAAAAATCCAGTTGTGGTCATATCTTTTAAAGGCTACACACAACTGTCACACAGGTGTGGGACACTTACACATTTTTGGTCAGGCTGGCTGCTGTCAAATCCTGTAGTCACATCTCTGATGTTCACAATGTTGTAGCCCCCACATGACTTTGGGTACATGTTCTCGCCCTCAAAATTTCGAAGGCGACTGAAGATTTTCTTGACTGTGGGTGGGTCATTGCAAACGACGTAGGAGGTTTTGGAAATGTGGTAACCATAGCTGAAAAGCCAAAGAAAACAAAAAAAACATGTGCATAGAACACTGTAAACATGTGCATGTTACTAGAACACTGTGAACATGTGCATGTTACTAGAACACTGTGAACAACTGTGGGATGAGAGCTGGACAAACTGTCCCCTGTCATGTCCTGTACCTGATCATAATCAGATTATAGGAGGGTTCTATTACTTGGTCCTTCGGTTAGATTTTGCATGCCTGCTATCTCTGAATTTCAGTACATTCATATCTGCTATCTGTATGACATGACATATGATGTCATATTCTAGAGACACCGGCCTGACTTACGTTTCATAAATATTCTGCAGCTGCTGGTTCAGTGTCAGATTCTTGGTGTCGAGATACGCAGCCATTTCGGCCACCACCACAGCAGCGCTCACGCCGTCCTTATCAGGAACCATGGTTCCACAAAGGAACCCTGGGAACACACACACACACACACACACTTTAAAGACAGGCAACTGAGTGGCCAGTGGAAAACATTGATTTGTTCCACAGATCACTGCTATGTCAATAAGCTCCTGTGTAGTCAGACTGCTGGGATGTTTTACAATCTACTGTGCATTACTGTATTTCAGTCATGGACTGTTAGCGTCTCTACCCAGATAACAACACATGGGGATAATTTATACACACATCAATTATTATGAAAAAATACCTATTCTGTGTGTTTTTACATGACTTTATGCCTACAGTTCACAATGAAAGCAAAACAAAACAGTTCTGGATTAGATTGTAGGAACTATGTTTCCTGTAGGGACTATGTTTCATCTGGACACTACAAACGTGCACACTCAAATGTGCACCCTACAAAACACAATAACAGAGAAAAAATCTTCTTACCAATAGACTCCTCAAAGGAAAAGATGACCTCGTGTCCTGTTTTTGCCAACTCATGAATTTTGTTTCCGATCCATTTGAAGCCAGGTAGCGTCTCCTAGGGGTGAGAGGTCAAGTCACACACATGCTACACAAGAGCATTCTGTAACGTTACACTCACAAACACTACTACCTACACACACACACACACACACACACACACACACACACTCAATCTAACTTCTTAATTAGTAAGGCACATTGCACTGACCTCAAAGTGAAAGCCTTCTATCTGTGCAAAGGCCTTGAGGATTTTGGAGGAAACAGTTGTGGCCAGCATGTACACCTTCTCCGTGTCCACAGGGTCAGAGTGCATCTCCTTCCAGTTGTACAGCATCCACCAGCCCAGCAGGGCGGCGAGCTCGTTCCCTGTAAACACCTTCCAGCCACACCTACAGACAGCATAGCCACAATAGAGATTTAGCATGACTAGCACTGCCATAGCACTTCTGCTAAAGGTTTTCTAGCAACCAATCGGCAAACAGAAATTGAAGGCAGAACCAATAGGTTTTAAGTGTTCACTCACCACAAAGTAAACGTATGCCTATTGAGAGTGACTAAACAAAGTGAAGTCAGGTCAAGTCAAAAATTCTGATCCACCAGGCTAGACCAACATCACCATCTTCAAAAATGGCCACACCATCCATGAAGCCATAAACTAGGTCACACTTTCCTAACCGCACTTCAGCTTAGCATAATTTCATCATGACTCATAAACTCCCTCTCCTCCTTCTGTGGAGCAGTTGGATGGATACATGGCTCCAAATCTGTGGAGGAGTTGGATGGATACATGGCTCCAAATCTGTGGAGGAGTTGGATGGATACATGGCTCCACTCAACAAGAAGGGGTTTCAATTGCAGAGACTCAACTTGCACTCAGCTTGTGCTCTCCTAAACAAGAGGGACTGGTTACACATATAGTCCTCCAAAATGCCATGTGTTATAGTCTATTAGCTAACTTAGTTTGCGCATCCTTGACTTTGATGCCATTTCTTCTCTAGCTTAAAGGAGACATAGAATGAAAATCTATTTCTGCCTTGGCTTGGTTGAATTAGGAGAGGTTGTGCTGTCATGAACATGACACATGGTTGAGCTGTCATGAACATGATACATGGTTGTGTCCTCCTTCATATGGAAATCTTGAACTTAGAAAGGGCCACTAAAACATGGGGGAATTAGAACAAAGTCTACATGTGATCAAACTATCACAAATCAATTGTGTTCAATTGTGGTTGCCAAAAAGGGCTCTATTTAATCAGAACAGACCATTTCAGTACTCAGCGATACAGACAGCAATGGCATCTGGTGCAACAGCACAAAGCCTTTAAGAGTCTTACTCAGGCTGCGGTGTGTGCTGGGGTGAGACTGTGTGCTGCGTCACGTACTTGTCACACTGCTCCGCCACAGCCAAGCGATCTGCATCAGGGTCAGTGGCCAAGACGACCTTCGCCCCCTCTCTCTCAGCGAGGCGAAGAGAAAGCTCCTGAGACATGGATGGTAAAAGAAAAAGGACAGACAGACACACAGACACGCAGACACACACTATTAGATCCCTGGATCACGTTTGCTCTAGTGACCTAAATGACTCATCAACTATTTGATCTCTTATCTCTCTTCCCCTAGCATGGAGTCTAATTCCAGCTGCATAAACGACAGTGATTACAGCAGGTCTTTCTACCGACGACCTTAAAGTGGTGAACTCAATTTGTGCTGTCAATTTGTTTCACAAAGGTACAGGTGCTCATACCTTTAATGCTGTTGTTTTGCTATTTGCTGTTTTGTGTGAGTGTGTTTGTGTGTGTGTGTTTGTGTGTGTGTGTGTATGTTCTCACCAGGACGGACGCCCCCTCCTCTGGGTTGGGGCAGCTGACGGTGGAGAAGTTTGGGTCGGGGTCCTTCTGTTCGGGCACAGGGATGGGTGGGGGGAAGCCGCAGGCCTGAAAGGCCTTCTGCACGTAGTTATGGCCCACCCCGTGGAAGGATGAATGCACAAACTTCACAGGAGACCGAGTGTTCAGCTCTCTGAGAGGAGGAAGAGGAAGGGTATAGAGTATAGAGAACATGTGCATAAGCCCTTTTTTGGGTTCTGTTTTTTTGTTTGTTTGAAGCTATAGTCCGGAGTCAATAGCCCAGTTGCTGAGTGCTGTCGGTGGGTATTTAGTGCTGTTGGTGAGAGTGAGGGTATTTAGTGCTGTCGGTAAGAGTGAGGGTATTTACTGCCGTCGGTAAGAGTGTGGGTATTTAGTGCTGTGTGTGAGAGTGAGGGTATTTAGTGCCGTTGGTGAGAGTGAGGGTATTTAGTGCCATCGGTAAGAGTGTGGGTATTTAGTGCCGTCGGTGAGAGTGAGGGTATTTAGTGCTGTCGGTGAGAGTGAGGGTATTTAGTGCTGTGTGTGAGAGTGAGGGTATTTAGTGCCGTTGGTGAGAGTGAGGGTATTTAGTGCCATCGGTAAGAGTGTGGGTATTTAGTGCCGTCGGTGAGAGTGAGGGTATTTAGTGCCATCGGTAAGAGTGAGGGTATTTAGTGCTGTTGGTGAGAGTGAGGGTATTTAGTGCTGTCGGTGAGAGTGAGGGTATTTAGTGCCGTCGGTGAGAGTGAGGGTATTTAGTGCCGTTGGTGAGAGTGAGGGTATTTAGTGCCATCGGTAAGAGTGAGGGTATTTAGTGCTGTTGGTGAGAGTGAGGGTATTTAGTGCTGTCGGTGAGAGTGAGGGTATTTAGTGCCGTCGGTGAGAGTGAGGGTATTTAGTGCTGTTGGTGAGAGTGAGGGTATTTAGTGCCGTCGGTAAGAGTCAGGCTATTTAGTGCTGTCGGTGGGTATTTAGTGCTGTTGGTGAGAGTGAGGGTATTTAGTGCTGTCGGTGAGAGTGAGGGTATTTAGTGCTGTCGGTGAGAGTGAGGGTATTTAGTGCTGTCGGTAAGAGTGAGGGTATTTAGTGCTGTCGGTAAGGGGTATTTAGTAGATGAATAGCAAAAGGCAGCTAAAGCTGACTGATTAGAGAATGTTTCGGTTTTGTTCGGTTGTTGGCTGCTGGTTTGCAATTTCGCATTCAGCAGCCTCTAATCATCTGACATGATACATAAGGTAGGCTGGAACTGCTCTGTGATCGTAATGCCCTACTGAACCTTGTCTCACCTGCCAGCATGTCTCTGCAGGTGTCGGGAGATTTACTAACATGCTCAGTGCAGTTACAAAAGAGCTGTTCATCATTACACAAGCGGCAGTAAAACACATTTCTCTCTGCTTCACTCCAGTGACTGTCTAAACTGTGTAAACTACCAGTTATTGTTCAGATAAGCGTTGGGAGTGGAACAGCCTCTCTTTAAGCATTCCACTTCTGTCCATGACCTTTCTCTCCACACAAAGCAATAAAGCCTCCATCTGTGTGCGTGTCTGTGTTTGTGTGTGTGTGTGTGTGTGTGTGTGTGTATGTGGGTGGACAGAAGAGCCTAGCATGCCACACAAACACCTCTAAAAGACAGAATGCAAGGAGCTCGGGTTTCAAGATGTGTCTGGCAGGCTCAGGGCATGGAGGTCTTATTAAGACTGGGACAGAAGTCATAAGCTGTAAGCTTCCCTCCTCGTCTCAAAGTCGAGGCATCTTCCACATATCATTTAAAAGATTTATATTTCATTGTATCAAAACACCTTCTTGTGAGTGGACTTCTGTGTGAGACTCACAGTGTGAGACACTGTATAATTACACTACACTATAATCCTATGACAGGATTAGATTACATGTTTGCATCACGGTGTCGTTTCACCTCCTGGGTCTTACTGTCTAATTAGGCCCTGCCCTATGGTGCCACATACTGACCTGTGGAAGCAGACGGTGTTGAGCTCCTCCATGTAGAGGCGTGTGATGGTGTCCAGGGGGTCACTCCGCAAGGGGCTGCTCTCCCACAAGCCCTCGTTCCAGGCCTCGGCCCAGGGCTCCGTGCTCTCCTCAATGCAGCGCAGGATCTCCTTATCATGGGGCGAGGAGATCTGGGCACCATTGTGCCAGTACACCTACAGGGGGGCGCACACAACCAGAACCAGAACCAGAGGTCATTACTGCCCATTACATTACAGACATATTTCCTGTACACAGATTAAGTGTAATCCAAGACAACTTCAACAGAGACTAGGTTTAGTCCCTGAACTGAACTGAACTGTACATGTTATACTGGGAATATAAGCTGAAAAGGTTTAGTGCTGCTAGTGACTAAGGAAGTGGTGGGATAATACTCTATTATGAACTATTATGAACCTTAGCTAAACCATAGGCAACTTATAGTCTGTCATGGTTACTACTGATTGTAATTTTTCTCCATGACCCCTGGCAGTTGGGTTAGCCCCTTGAGTCGTGGATCTGCCCAAGGTTTCTTCCTAGATTAACTGAACATAAGGGAGTTTTTCCTTGCCCCTGTTGCTCTTGGGTGCTCCTTCTGTGAAGCGCCATGAGACAATACTATTGTAAAAGGCGCTGTATAAATAAAACTGAATTGAATTGAATTGAATTTCCACTGTGCTAGTTAGCTAAATCAGTCCCAGAAGCCTGATGGCGGGGCGTCCGCTCTACCTTGTATCCGTTATCCTCTTTCCGATTGTGGGAGGCTGTGACCATCACCCCTGCTGCCGCGCCCAGCTTCTTCACAGCGTAGGGCTGGAATACAAGCCAAGAGTATCTTAGCAACAACCATCAGCACTGAGCACTGTCACATTAAACAAGCAAGTGCTCTAATATCCTAGCCACTACTGATCCTAGCAAGCTCAACGAAAAACTCTAGATTTATTTTCGGTTACTGTGCCAGTGTTGGCTATACCTAAGAGAGAGGTATTGAAAGGTTTAACACCTGTAAGATGCAGTTATAATATGACATTGCAGAGCTAGATGTAGCAGCTTACCACAAAGGGGGTAGGTACATATGTAGAAAAGAGATACACAGGAATATCTTTACAAAGCATAACAGCTGCAGTCAACCTTGCAAGCCTGAGAACAAAACAAAGGGGGAAAGAAACCAAATAAAACACACAAAGAAATATTTCCTACTTTGTCAAGCACATTTACTGTTCTAGCAAGGGGGAAGGAAATGGACTTTAATGATTTTGGTGAGTGTTACTGGAGTTCAACCATTTATTCATTTATTCACTGAGTCTGATGGAATTCATTCATTCATTCATCAGTTCAAGTCTTATGGACTTCTTCAGTCACTTAATCCATTCATCCTCCATTCACACATTCACACACCCACACACCCATTCATTCATTCATTTCTCTGGGATATCTGTAGATGTAGCTATGCTGTGGTAGCCTACGGTTAGCCACACATGATGTGCAGGTCAGGTCAGCACCAGGTTGTTTGTACTATACGTGGCCCAAACCCAATCACACGACCACATGTCTCGTTTAGTGTCACTGACTCCGTTCTGGAAATCTGTCCTCTGTCAGGAGAAGAATGTCCCTAATGGCCAAAGTCAGCGCGTTTGAACTCCACACAGGAATGCCAGCCATTTGAGCAATGCTGCACTGGAGGATGCCTGATGCCTCACTGCACCCCTGTGCACCCCACCATACGTGTGCATGCCCACTGCAGTGATCCGCCAGGAAGCCAAGCATACCATGACATCACACACTAGACTAGACCAGACCAGACAAGACCAGGCCTGCACCAGTACTTATTCCCGTCTGGAGATACTATTTCCACCCTTACTGTACTCAATGACAGCAGGACGGAGGTCTTACTGGAAATACATACATGCCTCAGTACAGCTCAGAATATCGACTGTATCCCACTAGGAGAGAAAAACATCTCACTGCAAATACACATCCCAGGCATAGCTCAGAAGACCTCATCTACACACTGACATTAATGTAAACCTTGCAGTATATCCTTGGCATAGTCAAGCTCAGAATGCCTACTTTACTCCCTCCACAGAGAGAGAACTGTAAATACAGACCCCTGGCATTCACTGGCAGCAACAGAGACCTTACTGTAAACACTGTGAATTCATATCCTCACATACCTCAGAATATCTCACACATGTGCAGCACAACACATGAATATTAACTGACCACCAATCTCCATTCACCAGTATACATACGGCATTAAGCAGTTTTTTTCCTCATCGTGTAGGTTGGTGGTTTAAAAGGTTAAAGGGTAAGAATCTAAGATGGGAATCCTCTGGGGTGGAGTAGAGGAGAGGGGAGAGTACAGTACAGTCCAGGCTGTCAGCTGTGTGTGTAGCTGTGTGTGTGTGTGTGTGTGTGTGTGTGTGTGTGTGTGTGTGTGTGTGCGTGTGTGTGTACCGTTCACTGGTGCAACCACTGGTCTCCTGAGCTCGGGTGTCATAGCCCACCACCAACCCTCGGCTCCCCAAGTCAGGGAAGACCTTGGAGAGGTACTTGTACATGCCCTGCAGCAAGGGAGCAGTACAACACACGTTAGCTTGCATTTGAACCCTTTCTCCCTCTCTGTATACATCTGGTGAACGAAGACCAGCAATAAAGACACAAGTACAATATGAGCTAATCCTGAAACCCAGAAAAAGAGAAATGGCTCCATTTTGTCTAAAAATAGTCAGAGATTTTCCTAATGACCTTTAAAATATAATATGACTGACTTAAAGACTTAGGTATGTGTAAGAGCAACAAACTATACTATACCCCAACAAGTTCAGACTGTATCAGAGCCATATGTGAGTAGGTGTGTGTTTTTGTGTGTGTGAGTGAGTGAGTAAGTGTGTGAGAGAGAAAGAGAGAAAGAAAAAAAGAAAGAAAGACAGCTGTGATGCCTGCTGCACTGTGACCACCATCGGAGTTTCCCTTATTAGAAAAATAAAACTGACATTGCCCTGAAATTTGTGTGTGTGTGTGTGTGTGTGTGTGTGTGTGTGTGTGTGTGTGTGTGTGTGTGTGTGTGAGAGAGAGAGAGAGAGAGAGAGAGAGAGAGAGAGAGGAGAGAGAGAGGAGGAGGAGAGAGGAGGGGAGGAGAGAGAGAGAGAGAGAGAGAGAGAGAGAGAGAGAGAGAGAGAGAGAGAGTGTGTATGAGTACGAGTGTGTGTGTGTGTGTGTGTGTGTGTGTGTGTGTCCCAGGTCACCTGTGTGGACTGGATGACAGTGAGGTCGTTTATGCGGGAAAAGCCTGCTCCCATGGCCGCCCTCAAACCCGCGGTCCCAAACGACATTCTGGAACACAGCCTCTTCCTTAGCTCCACCACATTCTTCTCCCGAGCCAGCGTCTCGATCTGCGCCCGCGTCAATGGATTCTGCAGTAGGGGACATCAAACAACATCAAAACAAAACAAAACAAAATAAATAAATCATGACTTCTCTCTTCATTATCCAAAACGAACATACAGGGGAAGTCAGAGGGTTGTTATGGAACGTTAGGGAACAAACAAGCTAGGCTATTAATAGCAGGCTGACCCCGGCCTGTGGCCTTGACTAACATCACTGTCTTACCCTGCATTGTTATGGCTTTCCACAAATCTACTGCATATTTTATAAGATAAAGCAGCAGGGGGCTAACAGCACTATCTGACTTCAAGGCAATGCTGCACAAAGTGGCCTTTGTTGTCACATCTGTAAGGCCAAAGGAATGCAGTGTACTTTTATGATGTAAATGACCACCTAAAACTTGAGGATTTGCTGACATTCACAACACTGGAACAGCCCTTTACTGAAGTTCCCCTCTTCAGAACCCTCTAAGGCAGTGATGATGAACGTAGAGACCAAATGCCGTGTGTAAGCTAACTGTGTGCAATAGAAATTACACTTGAACTTGATGAGCATTAAAATCACTGAATACTCAAAACTAGCCCCTCAAGCCTGACACAGGGCGAAAATATGAAGGCTGTTTTGGCTGTGTGATAAAAGTAATCTCGTAGTGCCCTTCTGGATTAAGGACTAATCCCAACATTTGGATGAGTCTCGTGTCACTGAAAACACAGAAATGTCCATTCTTCTTTGGTCCTTCCTCTCCATGTGCTCGTCTGAACGGGCAAGACAGCACAAATGACAACATGTCTGCTTATTTGAACTCCTCCACCCAGACACAGGTGCGCTGTGCATACATAATTATGCATTTGTGTGCGTCAGAAACACAGTCTGCAGTCACATAACCTAGTCACACCTATTCTCCTTCCACTATGGACACCTCACAAGCACTCGCTTCCTGACAGTGCTGGTGGAGCCTGTGAAAATGCTGTCAGACTCACTAAATCAAATGCAACTGGTAAATAAGGTCCTATGTATCTGTCTGCTGTCATTTTGCTGTTTCCACTGACAGGTTCAAGCTTTCACACGGCCTCCGTGAGACGCCCGTCTCAGACATGGCCTCAGTCGTGCTGCAAATGCCAGCCTGCTCGAAAACATCTATTTTTCACGCAAGAGTCAAGCATGTCTTAAGCACTCCTGTGAAAAGATACACTGAAAGAGAGAAGCTGCTCCTCGTCGGTCCAGCATGAGAGATGTTTCTGGCATAAATACACACACACACACACACACACACACACACACACACACACACACACACACACACACACACACACACAGAACAGAGCCTGAACGTGCAAGCCATGCATGTAGTGCAAATGAGGCATTGCAAAGTAGGTGGCGTTACAAAGTGCAACAGGCTACTCCTATGGAGCGGTGACAGACTAAGGACCTAGCCTTGCATGAGAAAGTAGGCTATATTACCCTATAGGAATACATTATAAGTGGGATATATTATCCTATTGGAGTACATTATAAGTGGAATATATTACTCCAATACCCAAAGCACTTATTGCATTACACACTTATATTACCATTAGTTTTGCTCAGCAGGAGCTCAGCCTATTACCATAGGGCCTCAGTAGGTCTTCTACCAAGCCTTGGTAGGACCAATCACAACGCTCTGTCTTTGTAGAAAGTTGTTGGATGGGATTAGCACGATGAGGACAGGGCTGTCATGGTTTGGAGGAGTTAGACTTGGGCTTTTCTTTGGAAGTTAAGCAGAAAAAGACAAGTTATCCGTTTCAAAGACTGATGTATTTGCCGTTTTGCCGACTTTGCTCTGATTGGTCGTAGTGCTATCCTGAGGCAGAGTCAGTTTGAACGCTGATTCCAACCCTAGGATTGAGCCCGGATTATTGGTCATGTCCAGACGTACCATTTTGATGTTATAGCCTGGCTGGTCAAGCCAGGGTAATATGTCAAATCATAGCTAACCACACACAATGAAAGTGTTGAATGAAGAGTTCCTCTGAGCTCATAAGAGGAGGGCAGGTGTGGTGTGTCCTCCTCTAGTCTTGTGACTTCTAGAACTGGAATACACCATACACTGGTGGGCCATGCTGAGCTATGACTGCTGGATCACTCCTAGTGAGCAAATCTGACATTTACAGAATGGGGGGTCAGCCAGCGCAATGGCCTTTAGGGCTCTCTCTCTCTCGCTCACACACACACACACACAGAAACATAAACACACACACACACACAGCAGGGGGACTGGGTTCACCACTAAGGCTCCAAAATACTCAGCCTAATACTCAAAATGGTGCATTTGTTGCTGCACAAGTCTCAGACTGTGTGTGTGTGTGTGTGTGTGTGTGTGTGTGTGTGTGTGTGTGTGTCAGGGGGAGAGGGGGTTGGGAGGGGGATAAAGGAGCAAACACTGGTGTGTATGGTTAACAGCAAAAAAATATGCATATTTTATTCATACTCTAAAGAATTTAAAAGGCTCTTTGTCTCCCAGTGTGTAATCTCCCTGCCCTGACCGAGTAAGAAAACCATCAGTTCCCAGGCTATCTGGCCTTTGTACTGAGTAGACCTGGAGACTGATAACTGATAGCATGGTTGCCACCAGTGTCCCACTGCACACTGTAGCCTACATCAACAGAAGTCAAAGCTGAGAAATGTCTTATCAGAGAATTGCTTTCCGTGGCAATCTTCCCAACAAGTTGCAAAAAGGCTTCCCAGATAAAATGCAGTTCAGTGACTTAGCAGTTTAAACACTACTGCAGTACAAAAGACACCTAACATGCTATCCGTTTGCACAGACCAAGGAAACAATGAAATCATACAGTCATATACATGTGCCATGCAGTGAACCCATTCAGGGAAACATGACAAGATACGCTACCCTTCTGCTGAACTGATTCTTGGGGAGACGCAAACCTCTCTTGCAATAGCTTCTGTGACACCACCTTTCTGTGACTACATATAATGACAAAAATATAACAATATATATTAAATATATACAAATATTGAATATCAGATGTGACGCTGAAGAGGACCACAGAGTTAAGATGAGTCTGCATCCCCGCAGCCATGACTGAGCTGTGGGATTCGGAGGGGTCCTAGCATCATCATCAGACTAAACGAAGAGCATGTTGTGCCCCTCTGTCACATTACCAGCAGTAGCATAGATAGATAATCGGTAATTTGAGGTTGGGAGATTAGAGATCATAATCTGTTAGGTTTGCATTTTCCACAGCATTTGCAGGATTAACTATGAAAGTACGCATCTTAATGGTTCTGTAACGAGTAACAAGAATGTTGCTGTGAACAGAGAGCTGTTGGGTTTCCTATAATGACATTGTAACTACTCACTCTATCCCAGGTGATCCACTGGTAGATAGCCTTGTCTAACTGGAGGTCCCCAGTAGCATAGCAGTTCTGGTTCGCGTTCATGTCGCTGTTATCACCCATGGTGGCAGAATATCCAGAAAACAACAAAAAAACGATTCAACACGTCCTAATTCCTTCCGCGGTTAACGTTCACGTTAGCTTGCTAGTGTGCGCAACTCATAACCCAAAAATAAAAGGCAGATGCACGGTCATTTAGCTGGCTAACTAAGCCATTCAATCCCATTTGCCAAATGGGTCAGTAGCGACTGGTTCAGTCATAGTCGACGAGTGAAATAACGTGACAAGCCACCCAGCTAACTGTACTCTGTAATAAAGTCATCGGACCTTGACTGCACCGCGCCGCTACCTTATCGGAGCTTTGATGTCCTTCTAAACTTCGATTAGAAGGCCTACTGTTTGCAAACTTCCTATAACACAGCTGAACAAGAATTCTTTGTGACATGCACTGCAGTCATGTCAGGCGCATCCCGCACTTTCTTTCATAATTCACGCTGAACAGCTAAGAAACTGGGTGCCTGATTATGAACGCACGCAACCGCTTACATGTTAGCCACACGCTGGTAAACATAATGCTCTACAGTTGCGAAGTCACATAACATTAGTACTGGAGGATGAGTAACGTATGCTAGGGCACCGTTTCCTTTATGTGTTTAACCAGGATAATAATTCTCTTTCCATTTGGTTTAACTTGCAGTAATTCACGTCACATCAAGTGGAAAGGCCAGAAAAACGTGTAAAAGTAGCCGTTAGTCTTCTTTCGCAGGATTAGTTGCGTCGCTTTGATGTTTGTGGAAATCGAGTTGCATTATGGGAACCGTAGTTTTTAACTTTGACCAAAACTTGACCACATGAGAGAGAGAGAGAATTTATTTCAAATTCAGGCAGGCCATTCACGGTATGATATCCATTCAAGTTGTGATTATGATCTATGATTAGATTTTTGCTGGTTTTGTTTTTAATAATAACAACAACAATAATAATGATAATAATACATGTTGGAAAATATCATATATTTATTAATTCATCTACCAAGAAATAACATCACAGTTTTACCTTACATAATGTCCAGAATCTATTTGAATCCCATATCTGAATATTTGAAAACAAAAAAATGATAAAACACAGCATCCTATGACAATGCTCAGATAGGAGAAATGCTTTTGCTTTTTTCACTGAGCCATTCTTAAACAGAGGGAAACTATGGAAAAAAATAAATACAAAAATAATGCCCCACATCCTAAAATACTCCTTGTGAGTTCTGAATTCAGCCCATCTACCCAAGGGTGCTTTAAAGATAAAAGTACTGTACATACTGTACATGGCATTATCTCTTGGTTTTAACAGGTCAACAGTAAAGGATATGTAAAAGGAGAACAGCTTTATAACACTGAAGTTACAGCTTACATGTCAGATAACATTGCAGTATTTTCACAGTAAACTTCTAGGGACCTAAATGGATGGTACAGCTGGAGATAGACTAGGTAAAATCGTAGTATATCACACAGAAGTAATAATAATAAGAAGAATAATAATAAAAAATATCAGAAGCACACACTAGACGTTTGCATTGATACTTGCTTAATGGTGTATATCTTATTAACATGGAATTCCATTTGATCCCTCAGAGAAGTTTCTGCAGACAGCTAATTCTATCTGAAAGCCACGAGCATCTCCAGCCCCAGCAAATGACACAGGCCGTAACTTAGCCAGGCTACACAATGACGAGATAAAGAAAACCCAAGAGATCAACCATCAGTGGATTCTCTCTGGAGGAGAGAGATGGAGTGGAACGGTGAAGGACCCACTACACCCTGATATTCCATCAGCATGACATCAGTTCTTTGACTGAAGACTCCTGTGAAATCCACACGTGGTAAATTCAGTGACATTGTTGGGCAGGAACCTAATTAATTAAAGTTGTCAAAATTCCACAGGCTCAGTCTTTTTGTTTGGGATTGTAGATGCTTATCACAGGGGATGAAAGGCAGTGTGGAACAGTAAAATTAAAAAAGACATAAAAAAGGGAATATTTCCTGACCACAGTTGTAAACCACTGTTGAAATAAGCAAGTATTAGGTTAACTGTTGGACCAAAAATAGTTTGACACAATTGGTGTACAAATTTTAGTTAAGCAAATCTTTTTTTTTGCATGAATGTGCTTTGGTGGTTAACTTTTGTGCTTGTCTTCCCTAATTGGTATTTCCTAATACTCTTGAGGTTTACAAATCTGACCAACATGAAACAAACAAACTGAACAAAACAAAAAGTCATGAATATCAACAAGCTGCCATATAATTTCACCAGGAAACCAACTGAAGTAAAGAAGGGAATTCGCTTCCTGGACCTGTGTAATGAGTCATTTTGCACCCCTCCTCACTTTATTGAAGACAAAGTGCCTTTCTCTGACTGATACGCAGTATAATATATTATGAAATGATGCATACAAATTGCATTCCTAAATATTTTTTCCTTAATTGAAAGAATACATGAAGAAGTGTGTTTTATCGCCGGACTGCGGCCACACAACCGAGTTAAGTGTAAATACATTCACTGCTCTCTGCATCAGATGCTGCTGCTCAAGCCTTTTGGTTCGGACTTTAAAGCTTTGTGCGTCTTCATTTGAGTCTTCAAAACTACAAAAGACAGTGCCCAATCATGTATACCCTCAGGGAGATCTCAGTTTGATTGTTCACTGCTGATTTGGTTTCCAGACCAGTCTCTGGTACCACCATGACTGGTGTGTGTGTATGTGTGTATGTGTATGCGTGGTCCGAGAGTTGTAACTACAGATTTAGCCTAAATGTTTATCTGACCAGGAAGAGTCCAGCTCTCCCCCTATTGTGGTCCTACTGTGCTGTGCTGTGCACAGTCTCTTATCCATCCATAGACAAGAGGCAGACGTTAAAGCTACTGTCGTACCTATAGCATCCAAGACAAAGAGAAAATCCTACATCCCTCACACACTTCAGTAGAGTTCCCACTCCATTTTTGTTAGGGTGGAGGATAGGAAGAGAGGGGAGGGGAGAGGGGGGTATGTCAGTGAAAAGTGCATTAGTCCTCCACTTCACAATCAACAAGATGCTGACCTAGTGCATTCACATAGCAAGTTTATGTGATTTTCATTGCAGATGCAGTGGAGACTGAGACCGCTGTGACCTGCTGGGCCTGTCAATCTGAAATGGGCATCAAACTGCCTTGCCCTCCCCCACGACGCCCAAGAGCAGACTGTATGCATGAGAAACCCCCAGGGTTCCATGTGTGCTCATGCCTGAATTTTAGGCTCATCTATAGGCAGTGTGTGTGTGTGTGTGTGTGTGTGTGTACATCTGAGGTCATGCTATGTCAAGGGAAGGATGTCTTCCTTGTGTGTGTGTGTTTTTTTCTCTTCCCTGTCAAAGGCAGCCTTCTCTAGTCCATGCCTCCAGCTCCACTCTCCAGACAGACATTCAGTCAGCCAGTCAGCTAGTGCTGGCCTGTGCGTCTATCTCTCTGCATTGATCTTGTAGCGCAGGACAAAGTAAGCAATGAGACGAAGCGACACAAAGAAGATGCCCAACACAATGAAGTCCAGGTAGAGCTTGGCGTCCTCCACGTCCAGCTCTTTCAAAATGGCCTCAGATTTCTGAAAGTGGCAGGTCTCGTCCTTTTCGCAGTGGAGGTCCTCCCGGTCCAGGCCATAGATGGACAAGATGACCCCCTCAAAGCCATACCTGTGGGGAGAGGCAGAGAGGAAGACTTTAGTGAGCTGCTGTTGCTTGTTTCACCTTTTTAGGAGCTTCTTGTGGGAAAAAAGACTGTAGACCCTCTAAGCGGAACTGATATTCTCTTTAAATCAGGGGATCTGAAACGTATTCTGAATTTTCAAGCCCCACTTGCCCCCAGCGTACTAAAAATGGTTGCAAAATAGGGCCAATTTTACTTTATCTGATGTTTTGGTTTACGTAGGTCTTGTTTTAATGATTCATTTATGATTTGTCTGTGTCTATACACACTAATAGTCTGTAGTGCAGGAATAAGAGAGTGTGGTTGTGGATGTGTGGGTTAGCTGGGTTGGGTGAGTGGCTTCTGTATTTATGGTAATACTCTGCAGGGTAACATGGGGGTGAGTGTGGTCGGGGGTGTAGGAGGCGGCTGGGGCAGTAGGTTTGTGATTATTCTATTCAAAACGTTGTCATATTTGAATGTACATTTCTGGTTTGGCAATAAATGCATGATAAGAAAACATTATTGAGGATTGTAATGCGCTGGAAGTTACAGTAGCTCCAATGGCAAATGATCATCTGGATGTCCCACCTGACGTACGAAATGTATGACATCCACTGAAGATATTTGGGTATCGTGTCAAAACTCACAAAGAAGCCAGAAAACAGCAACACTGGGATTGCTGTTACTGGCCCAACAAATGTAGCCACCTAGGACACAAAAACATTGACTTAGTCAATAGTACAAATCCCAGCATCAGCCATTTTAAGTCACTACACATGAGACACAACAATAGGCTATCATTGAGTTGATTTAGTATCATCTTGCCAGCTCAGCACCTCATTACACACCAGCAACAACAATAGTTTCAGCAGTAGCTGAGTCAACGTCTGCCTGAAATTACATCTGGCCTGACACTATCGGACCTCCCGTCCAACAGGTCTTACAACAGGTTGTACAGTATGTCAGCCTATTGAAGAGCTTTTGAAGCGAGACACTCACTTGTAAAGACGTGGACGCGGCCCCTATCAGCAGGCCCAGAGACTGGGCAACCAGGGAGGTCAGCGTCCCCAGGGCCAGGAAGAGGATGAAGCGCACGGCCTCTGAGGGCTGGGAGGTCATCCAGTAGACTATGGAGCAGTATGCCACTGGGAACACCACCTTCAGGGCAGCACATTAGCATTACATATCATGGAATAAGAAGTTGTAAAATGTAAAAATAAAATGTTCCTCACAATTTTACAAAAATGAAAAATAAACTGCATGTAAAACAAACAGTAGCCTTTAATACCAAAATGTGTGTTTCAATAGTTTGTTTGTCACATACAGATTCTGGGGTAGCAGTTTTGTGTATACATGTAATTTGTTCAAAATATGAAATAAAACACATTCTCAGTATTTTCACTGAATAGCATTCCTAATTCTCTTCTGTTTCTCTCCATGGCTTACATGATACAAGGACCACTTGATCTTCATCCTCACCTACTTAGCACAGCCGAAACCAGCACTTCCTATTGTGTTTCATTGGTTTCACACATTTCTCACATATTTAACACATGCTTTCATAGAAAGTTCCCAAACTCCATTGATTCCCAGCCTCAACAACTGGAACGCATCTATTCACAGCCAAAAAGATATTGTCTGCAGACGTATGAATTACTAATGTCACTGTGTAAATCTCCTCCTCTATAATTCTTCAATTCACAGTCATTCTTCATGCATCTAAGACACCACCTTTGGTGTTTGCTGTTTGCAAGGGTGGGCCAAAGAGGCCAACAGCATATAGAGTAATTGTGAAAGTATCCATGTTTTGATGAAAAAGGAAGGTCAATGAAAATTGGAAAGTTACTTCAGTATATGAAGTGCACTGTGTTGTACAGTATGTTTGCTTAGGTGCTTATTATGGGTCTTGCATGTCAATGACAGTTACTCTAAGTTTAGGAGGAAAGAATACAATTTCTGTCGCAACATTCAGGTTCTTTTTCACACATTCAATACTTAGCTAAATGGCACAGACATAGCAAAGCCTAAGGCTGAATCTGTTTATTTTGAAAGCAAAGTTTTGCATTTTGTCCTCATTTGTGTTATAATTGACTGAGACTACTCAGTGACCTGACCACGGATTGTGTTGTTTGAATGAAAGATTTGCTTTTGTTTCATGTTTTAAATGTCACCATTACAGTTTTTTGGGGGGAAAATCCAGCTCCTGTTTAGGCCTTTGTGTTAAATGATTTGAAAACATGGATTCTAAAGTGATGACTGCATCAAAGCAATCAAAAAAACTGTGAAATAATTAGTCACATCACTTTATTTTTGGAATGAGAAACTTTCTGAAATCTCCCTAAGTGATGTTATATAATCACCGTGTGGGATCTGGTTTAATCAGGACAATGGCATTTTGACCTGCCTCTCACATTCATCCTGTCCTCCAGCAATATACTTAATAGCTCCAGTGCGACCACGTAGGCAATTACATTTGAAGTATCTTTCAACACTGATACAAAAGTGTAGCAGTAGTATAGTTACCTGGAAAGGAACATCTGCCATGGTCTTGGCCAGATAGTATGCTTTCAGGCTGTACCAGTAGTTTAAATGTTCCCGTAGAAACACTCCCATCTCCAGAGGAACTAGAAAACACAATTAAGACAAAAAGTGGATTTAATTTCTATACATTTTTTTTGCGCTACACCTTGAGGCAGACAAGTCCTGTTATTCAAATAGAAATGCTGTAGAAATCAGATCTGAGGCTAAGTGTGTAAGGCTGAGCAGTGGTCCAGTGTGTTTGGCTTGAGAAGGGCCCAGTGGCCGTTACTCACAGGTCAGCACGGTGGGCATCAGCGCAGCAAACATGAGGAAAAGCATGGAGAAGAAGAGGAAGCCGGAGTTGCTGAGCACCTTCTTGGCCTCGTTGCCAATGCCCAGGTACAGCAGCCCGATCAGGATGCCGATACCGATGTGAGACGTGATTCTCAGGTGTGTCAGTACCTGGGCACACGGAGGAAGGGATGTGATCAAGAGAGAGAGTGAATAATTCACAGCACACAGGCAGAAAGCAAGCGCAGTGGGGTTTTTATGGTCAATTTTGTTCACTATTCCATTTCAGATTAATGTTCTGTTGTTACGGCTTATGCTGAAGAGGAGGTTGTGTTTTATCTCCTAAATACACTCAGAGGCCTGACTTAACGCTGGTTAGTGACATCATCTGTTTTTATTGCACAACTACTGAGAGCTCGAGTGGGAGGGTGTTTGTTTGTTTTCTGTGCTATTGCAATACCGGCCTTGTCCAGGAGGTGGCAGCGTGTCTTACCGAATCGCGCATGATGCTGATGAACGTCCTCTTGAAGAGGATGCAGAACTGCGTCATGCAGCTGGCAGAGAAACTGTGGCAGCCCTCAGAAGAGGACGAGTCCTGTAGGAAGACAGTGATGCCCTCATTACACCACTTACACCAACCGAAGCTTAACATTAGCACTTACAATTTGCCATTGAGCTGATGCCGGTACACCCAAAGCAGGTGACATGACTAAATGAATAAATAAGTCCTTTTGCCGATAAGCCCTGCTTGCCTTGCATCAGGCTTCATTTACAGTTAACATATAAAATCCACTTCAGAACCAAACTGTGTTTCTACAAGATCACTGCATGTAGAATAAAGCTCTACTTGACATTTCTTAAATAAATGCTCCTCAGACCTTAACACTGAATACAAAGATATTACATAATAGCTTGTTTTGTTGAGGTTTGGCCCCTACCTCGTCTGAGGGCCTGTGCCACAGGAAGGGGTTGAGAGGACCACTTCCATTCATCTCGCTCTTGTAGTCCTTCTCACACTTCCTCTCCTGAACGGCCTTCACTAGTCGACCCGTCTGGTCCCCATATTCACCTGAGGCCACCTCCATCACTGAGGCAGGGACAGACAAAGGGTTAGAGTCACAGTCTCTATCCAAAAAATAAGAGGCTCTCGGTCGCTCTTCCCCTCTGTAAGATCCTATGTATGTCTACCCCTTCCTCAGGTACACCTGACTGATCCCCATGCACCTAAACCCTAAACCTTAAACCCTTAACCCTTAACCCTTAACGTAAGACTGTGTATGTAGCAGATGAAATAGGCTGAATCCTAATGTCCTCACTAGCCCTGAGCCCTCAAAGATTTATCTGGGATGAATCAGCCAGTGATGAAACTGATTCATGCCTGTTAAGAAACCCTGAAGTCCTCTTCCATCATTGCATCACACTGAGGAGAATGAGGTGAGGTTCTGATGGCGTGGTGGTGGGAGGGGAATGACTGATTGACTCTGGAGTTTCACCTCGCATGCTCTAGCGCCACCAACTGGTCAAAGTTGGACTTGCACTTATGCATATAACTTATGAGTGGTATGCCCAATCTAAAAAAAAAAAAACCCTTGGGATCCTTGGACCAAGACGATTCCGACACACGTGATCCCTTCAACTCTTACCCTGAGAATGGGTAAAAGACCCTGCGAACTGAGTATGTGTGTGAAACACTATGAAAAACATAGTCAGTGTTAAATGTACTGCATTTGTATAGCACTTTTCCAGTCCTACGCAAAGCACACAAAGCACCTCACAATTTGCCTCACATTCACCCATTCACACTCACACACCCGTAGCAGAGGCTGCCATGCAAGGCACCAGCCTGCTCACCAGGAGCAGTCTGGGGTTCAGTGTCTTGCTCACCAGGAGCAGTCTGGGGTTCAGTGTCTTGCTCACCAGGAGCAGTCTGGGGTTCAGTGTCTTGCTCACCAGGAGCAGTCTGGGGTTCAGTGTCTTGCTCACCAGGAGCAGTCTGGGGTTCAGTGTCTTGCTCACCAGGAGCAGTCTGGGGTTCAGTGTCTTGCTCACCAGGAGCAGTCTGGGGTTCAGTGTCTTGCTCACCAGGAGCAGTCTGGGGTTCAGTGTCTTGCTCACCAGGAGCAGTCTGGGGTTCAGTGTCTTGCTCAAGGACACATCAGTGGGGTCAAGAGGAGCTGGGATAAAACCTCGCCTCTCCCCCTGCACCCCCACCACGCTGTACAGAGACGTCCTACAGTAACTCACCGAAGTCTGCTGGGTTATGGTACGTGGGGCAGTTGAGGCCCAGGTCCCTGAGGTAGGGCACGAGACTGGACACCCTCCCTCTGTAGATGCACTGGCCCTGGCTCAGGACATACAGCTGACATGGGAAAAGAAGCACAATAAGGACTATCAGCATCAACGGTCATGTATCTACCTATATGTACCGATGCAGCCGAAATCTTTGGTGAACATAGAATAAGCCTCACACACGTGGGCAAGACAGTGCTTGTTACAGGTCTTGCAGCTATGGTGGTTAATGTTTGTCTAAAGGAATATGATGGTATATAAACCCTGATCAAGAAGCCCTAAAATCTGTGAGCAGATTAGCAGAATAGAGGGATATCTTTCAACAGCGACGGAGCCTTTCAACTGCCTGATTTAAACAAAATAAGCGCTGAGACTAGCAATTGTGAATTGAAATCTGCTTTCACCTGATCTTATTATCTGATTTCTTTTTTTACCTTTACTCTGTTAGAACAGTGTACATAGAGAGAAATAGGAAGAGCATTAGAATAGAGAAAAACAGGAACTAAGCGTGCTCTATAGTGCTATTGTGTTGTGTTGTGTTGTGTTGTGCTGTGCTGTATGGTGCTGTATGGTGCTATTGTGTGTTGTGTTGTGTTGTGTTTTGCTGTACAGTGCTATTGTATGTTGTGTTGTGTTGTTTGTGTGGTATGTGCTGTACGTGTGTTGTGTTGTGTTGTGTTGTGCTGTGCTGTATGGTGCTGTACAGTGCTATTGTAGTTGTTTGTTTGTGTTTGCTGTGCGTATGTGCTGTTGTGTGTTGTGTTGTGTTGTGTTGTGATGTGCTGTATGGTGCTGTACGGTGCTATTGTTGTTGTTGTTTGTGTTGTTTGTGTGTTGTGTTGTGCTGTGCTGTATGGTGCTGTACGGTGCTATTGTGTGTTGTGTTGTTTTGTCTTGTGTTGTGATGTGCTGTATGGTGCTGTATGGTGCTATTGTGTTGTGTTGTGTTTTTCTGTACAGTGCTATTGTGTGTTGTGTTGTGTTGTGTTATGTTGTGCTGTGCTGTATGGTGCTATTGTGTGTTGTGTTGTGTTGTGTTTTGCTGTGATGTGTTGTATAAGGGGTCACCTTGTCGAAGAGCTCGAACAGCTTGGCACTAGGCTGGTGGATGGTGCAGATGACGGTGCGACCACCCTGCGCCAGAGCCTTCATCAGAGAGAGCACTTGGAAACACGAGGAGCTGTCCAGACCACTGCACACACACACACACACACACACACACACACAGAGAGGAGACAAGAGGGGAGGCCATTTAGACGAGGAGACCTTGAGAGAGAGTAGGGGGTGTTTGTGCCGCCTGAATGCACTTGCCTGTGTGTGTGTCTGGGTGTATGACCTGTCAAAAACACTTCATACAGCAGACCTCAAGCACTGACAAAAACACTTCATGGAGATGAGAAAAACATCAAGAGCGTTTCTGAGAAACTTGTGACTTAGGCAGGGCTTCATCCTTTCCCCTCTCTCACACCCAACACATAGAAGCTAAACTTGGATAATAAAGGCCCTGAAAAGATTCAGGGCTTTTGTAAAAAAAGATGGCCTTCAAGTTTCTTTAGAAGCCCAGCTGTCTGGTATGAGTGCACCAGAGAGGAATGGAAATATACAATAAAAACAGAGCAATAAAATGAACTTGTTTTTGTACATATTACAGAAAAATAATCAAGTGGTGTTGTTAAGAGGCATCTTGTTTCAAACTATGCAAACCAAGTGAGAGGGAGGCAAATAAGACTCTTTTACGCTATTCGATCAAGGTTTATGAGGACTTGTGCGTCTAGAGATGCACCCTTGCACCCTTGGCCAGGCTCCCTTAGGCTCTCTGACAGGGTCAAACCCAGTTCTGGCACAGATGCATCTAAGACTGAAAAATGAGCTAAGTGAGATTGGGAGCATACCTGGCCTGGGCGAGAGAGAGAGAGAGACAGAGAGAGAGAGAGAGAGAGAGAGAGAGAAAGAACAAAGAAAAAGAGAGAGAGGGAGAGGGAGAAGAAAGAGAAAAAGAAATGAAGGGAGGGGGACAAAGAGGGAGAGAAAGCAAGAAAGAGGGAGGGGAGAGGGAGGACAAAGCGAGTGAAGAAGAGAGAGAGAGGGGCAAAGAGAGAGAAAGAGAGGAGAGGTACATTGCTAAGCTTCCAGAAATGACAGGAGGAGATGAATAGAGAGGCGATGCCACAGTTAAGCAGAGGATTGGGGCCGAGGAAAGTGAACTCTGTCTGAGGACAGGCACCCAACCTTCCCCCAGACTGAAACAGCAGCGTTCAGTGCCTCTACATTAGTTCCACCTGCCATGGCATCCACGCCCACTGCCAGACCTCAGACACTGTGTGTTACTCCTGCCTGCATAACATTGGGCCAGTGACACGCTCTGTCTAAACACTTTCTTCATGCATTATTGTTGACATGGGTTTTAGCCTATATGGTTAAATTTGGGTTAGAATTATGAGGGGTTCTAGGAAAATGTTCTGCTCCGCAAAGTTTGAGAACCAGAATCAGATCCTGAAACTAAACTGTTGTTAGTATGTTAAGGACCGCTAGCGTGTAATAGCTGAGAAGTGTGGTTCAATCCTGCCACGTGTGACTTGAGCAAGCCTAACCTACGTTGCTCTAGGCAGACTGGCCCGGACAATGATAGTTGAGTGTAAGTCGCTTTGGATAAAGCATCTGCTAAATGCGTAAGTAAGATTTGTTCCAGATCTGTGACAGGGTCCTCTACCATATTGGTAGTATGAGGACCTCACACAGGACACAGGAAAAAACATTCAGTTTCTCCTTGTGTGACCCGACTGTTTGTATACATTTTGCAAGTTTCAGGATGTTCTAGAATTAATTTCATTGCCGCTCTCTGGAGTGGCAGTCCCTGTGGGGACACAGGAACTACTTTCAGAGGTAGATGGAATGTCCTCAGGAGACAATAACACACACACACACACACACACACACACACACACACACAGGGATTTAAAGCATTGTTTGTTGATGTCCTAATGGGTACCCCTGGGAGGCTTCCTGCTCAAGGCTTTCAGTTTTCTGCTTCAACAAGGGGAATCACAGCTGACAACACATTTCAACTGAACCACTCAATGCATACCTATCCTGCTTGCCTATTCTGAGACAGATAGATAGATCATTACCACGTCTAGGAAATCTATTGATTCATTTATTAATGAATTTGTGTTTTGTTAAGTACAGTTGATGGTTGTTGACTGTGACAGAGTCAGGGTCGGTGTAAAGGCTAACAAGTGCATGCAAAACTAATCTAATCCTTTTAGCATGTAAAGATGTAAGTAGCACACAGTGGCACACACGCATGTACACACACACACACACACCCACACACACCTCTCTCTCTCTCACACACACACACATACACACAGGCACATGCGCAATCACAAATACACACCTTGTATGTTAAGACTGAGCAGCTTACCTGGTGGGCTCGTCAAAGAACATGACAGGAGGGTTGTTAACCAGCTCCAGTGCGATGGCCAGACGCTTGCGCTGCCCTCCCGAGAGGTTGGATGTCCGTGTTTTGGCACATTCTAGAAGGCCCAGAGCAGTAAGGATCTCCCTCACCTGAAACACAGCACATTGAGACATCATTACAATAATCCCCAACGTCCCTCTTTATTCAAAATAACATGATTTTACCAGATCAGGGATGGCCAAGCTTTTGTCTCCGTGGGTCAAACACTGAACAATCTAAGCTGCCAAGGACCAGAGAACCAGTTTTCAACCAGTTACGAGTGAAAGAGCTTCTATATCTCCCATCAATTAACATTAGATTAATGGCGCCCCGCTTGAAAGATAGCAAAGGGCCACAATTGGCCCCGGGTTTGGCCCCCACAGCTATAGACAAACTAACCAACTAGTAGTTGAGCCTCAACTTTCTTTCTGTCTTTCTTTCTTTCTTTCTTTCTGTCTTTCTTTATTCTCAGCACTAAATGAAGTGACGCAGTGAGGGAGTCTGGTGCTACCAGTGAACCTACATGTAGAAAGAGACACTATAGATCTATACATTTCTGAGGCTGCGGGAGAACACAGTACTGTCAGAATGCATTACTTTTTCATAACTGTAGTTTGATCTTCATCTACAAGTAAGTATGGTCACTACTACAGACAAACACATTGTGTTGAAGCAAATAAGGCGAAAGATTTTTGTTGTCTTTCTTTAGTCTTTATTTCCCTGCTACACACACACACACACACACACACACACACACACACACGCACACACACACATACTCACACACACAAACACACACACAGAGACACATACACTAGTGCTGGAATGAACTCAGGGACACACATGGTACCTGTGATCTTCCAAGACACACAAACACAAATGTTAGCTCAAATGAGCTGGAGGCTTCATGATCCCCTGAATAAAAAGTTATTTGTGTGTCTGTGATAAAAAGTTATTTGTGTGTCTGTGATTTCCAGTACCTATAATGTAATCTCCTAGAGGGCTGCAGAAATAGTAGCTGGCCCTAATATCCATTGAAAGCTACACACAATGGCAGCAGAGTTAAGGAAACTACTCAGCACAGGGGGATAAGGGAGGTTCCCACACACACACACACACACACACAGACACACACATACACACTTACCATCTCTCTCCGCCCCTCCTCCTTTTCCTGGAGTTTAAGATTAGCAGACACCTGAGAGAGAGAGAGAGAAACAAGGCCAGAGATTTAGACTGTACTGACTGTGTTTAAGTAGGGCCAGAGAGCTTTCAGGGGAAGCTTTAGTCTGTTTGCCACCTTGCCACAGATCCTCCACCTGCAACCCAACACAAGCACAACATCAACACCAACGTTACGAAAGCTAAGGAAGCTAATCTGTCTGAGGCCTTTCCTTCTCCCTCCCAGGCCCTGCCTCACATATCTGGGAAGACCAAGGCATACATACAGGCATTGGTGAAGACCTCCACTGGACCGGGAGGCTCCTTAGGTGTCCTAAAATATGCCTGTACACCAGTCAGTTATAACAGAGACGGTTCTAAACGATCCTTGGTTACGACCAGCACCAAGATACTGGTACCAAAGTACGACTTGGTAACGCCAAGTAATACTGCTTGGAATACATCAGAATACATACTGGCCTTGCTGATTAAAGAGCGGTTCATCCCAAGAATGATAGATACAAAGTGTGTGTGTGTATGTGTGTGTGTGTGTGTGTGTGTGTGTGTGTGTCTGTTTGTGTGTGTGTGTGTGTGTGTGCGTGCATATGTGTGTATGTGTGTGTGTGTTTGCGCGCGCATGAGCGTGTGTGCTTGCATTTGTGTGTGTGTGTGTGTGTGTGTCGGTCTCCTTACCATCATGGCCTCCTGCACAGTGAGGTGAGGAAGCAGCATGTCGTCCTGCATGATGTAGCAGGACACTTTCCGGAAGGAGCGCAGGTCCCGCGGCTGCCCGTTTATCAGGATCTCTCCTTTCATTCCCGTTTCCCTGACACCCAGAGACACACAAAACAACAACAACAACAACAACAACAGCCCTGTTAAGTGGATTATTCAGGAGCCCACTCAAAAGCCTTGCTGTGTTAGCCTTGCTGTGTTAGCCTTCCATAGCCTTCAGCTACTGAAGGCTAATGGGCTCAGTGAAGGCCTTGGCTAGCTCTCACTCCCCAGTGTACCATCAAGGGGTTCACACTAGATACACATTCAGGATATACATACAGTCAAAATCTCACACAATCTCACCTTGTTCACCTGCAGTTACAGTCATATCAGAAGGGGAGAGGGTGGGGGTTAAATTAAAGCTTTCATTTGCAAAGTTGTGAAAATATTATTGTTTTTAGATACAGTATATTAGTATCCCTGTTACTAACAACTCTAAATAAACGTGATTTGGGGAGATTTCGGGCCGTAGCTGTACCCCTTCTAGTCACAACCCCACGCTGGTAAATGAGTATCACTGATGTGGAAAAAAATAACATATATAAAACACATACATATAATATTACATGTTTCTATATTATATTTATGGTGAGGATGAGGAAGTAGCTTTGTTGATATTCTTCCATTTATGTTTCTACGGTGACAACAGTTTCCATGGAAACAAAAAAATTGTTCATGACCCAGTTCTGGAATCAGAGGACAGATGTGATCGTGGGCTAAAGGCCTAACAGAATCAATAGATAGATAGATTGACAGATAGTTTGTTTATTTGTCTAGAATGGAAAATAAAGTATCTACATATCCATCTATCTATCTAGTATTTAGCATGTATAAGTCTATAGTACATATGCTTCTCTGCTGCTGAGGAATCAGGTAGGTAGGTAGCGTTGTTATGTAATATGGTAACTTCCTGAGGTTGTTTTATCATGTTCAGGGGTCAGAGGGCTTGCAAACACCCAGTAGCAAGAGCATGTCGTTCAGCAAGCGCAATGAGTGACTAAGTACTCCCACTAAAAGGTAATAATTTTATTCTGTGATTCTGGCTGCTTGTTAGATAACGACTCAGAAGTAGGGCTGAGTGAGTCGAGCAAACACATGAGCCTCCCCCATGAGCTCAGAGAGAGAGAGAGAGAAGCAGTTTCAAAGAGCACGGAGGGATGGGAACACAACAAACAATAACAACAACAAAACCTCAAAGAGACGCTTCAGACTTATCCCTCGTTGCCTCGTATGGTCAACTACACAGTCGCTGTGAAGTGAGTGTTGCTTTGTTCAGTAGGGTCAGAGAAGTTTACTGAAGCAGTTTCATTCTCATATTTGGTCATTTTGAGAGGTAAAATACACTTAGGAGGGAAGCGATTAACTAAAAAAAAAATTAGTTAATCTCAAATGTATCTAAAATAATCTCAAATATCTCAAATCAATCTAAAATAAGATTTCAACATACACAATGTCAATCAAAAATTCAAAAAATCAAGAATAGAGGCTTTTCTCCAAAGCAACACAGACTCACAATAGAGGCTTTTATTCAAAGCAACACAGAGTCGCAACAGCAGGTTCAGAAATTAAAGCCAGTGGACTGTTCAACAAAAGTGACCATTTCACTGCTCCACCACACCTGCATGTATTTGCACACCTGAATGTATTTGTATGGTATACAGCAGACAACAATCTGTGTGGTACATTTCAAAGCCATATACCATGGCTCAAAGACCATCCAGCTTCAAAGGCATGAATGTGGGACTCGGAAAAAGCAAAATCTCTCTTTCTCTCACGCACACACACACATGCACGCACATATACACACACACACACACACCTGTATCCCGCCAGGATATTCATCAGGGTAGACTTGCCGGCCCCTGAGGGTCCCATGATGGCAACCAGGTCCCCACTGGTGAAGCTTCCAGAAATGCCTTTCAGGAGGGTCTTGTAACCTGAGCAAAAGAGGGAGACAGAGAAAGAAAGAAAAAGAGAGAGACAGAGAGAGAGAGAGGAATAAAGGGGAAAAGAGAGGACGTTAAACAAACGTTGTACTCACAGTCACAATAGAGGCCTAGGCGCCAAACCACTGGTGCTGTAAGCACCTGCTTAAGCCCATTTGTGATCCCAGCCTACCTGGTTTCCCCATAGATAAAGGTACCTTTGTGTCGCTGTGTGAAAGGCTCAGTTTGCTTTGCTTTTGTCTAAGATTACCTTTGGTTTTCTGCACCAATGCCCCTTTTTGGGTGGTGTGATTTATTACCCACCATAAGCTAACGCTCACCTTCGACTGACCCAGTGTGTCTATGACAGATCCTCTCAAGTTTCTGGATAAATCTGAGCTGCCTGAGATTGCCAGCATACTTCTTGCTTTATGACATAAAGCATTCTTGTGCACACTGAGCACTAATTGAAGCATCTGGAACTTCCAATTCTTGCAACCACTGAACAGACCCGATTCTATTAACCCCTTACGCATTTCCACAGGGCACTGGAATATCTTCAGGGATACAAGAGACTTGTCAATCCATCCCCAGTGAATACAGCAAAGAAGCACAATAAATGATCAGTCGGCCTGTGTGCTTTTTTTCATAATCTGCTATGTTACACGTGCACAAGGGTCACATACTGTGGTGTTTGCCTGAAAAATGCCATTTTCTAGATATTGCCAATGTATTTTACATTTGGTTGGTTTTATTCCAACTAACTGTTTTAAAATCCCACCTACTTTCTTCTTCGATCTCATGATGTAATGGTGCCTGTCACCTTTAAATAACTGCTCAGTGCTACATGAATAAAAAAAGGACGTAAAGGGTGAAGGCTGGAAAGAGAGAGAGAGAGAGAGAGATGTCCGATGGTAACCTGATATTTATCTAATGGATGGATCCAAGTGCTAATCCAGCTGGTTGCAGTGGCTGCCAGCGTAATTGGATTGGGGTTATAATCTCTCAGAGCGATACACAAATACCTCCGACCTTCCCTGTCCTCCTCGCAGCACAGACACGGTGTGTGCCGCGGCCACACAGAGATTCCTCCACAGCAGAGGGGAATGCTCGACAGTAACCCCGTCGTCACAGCACAGAGGTTAAAGATGAAATATGTCACTTTTGTTATGGTCATAAACATAGCAAATCATCATAGAGGTATGTTAATTCCGAGAACACAATAATCAGGCGATGGATATTAAAATTCATTCAAGTTAATTCGATAGTGTCAGGATATATTGTATGTATTTAATATTCAAATGCATTCAAATACAGTGAAAAATTAAGATTCATAATTTAGAAAAATTATCATGTACATAGTTTTACATAAATGTCACCGGCAGGCTGGGCGCCAGGATTTTGGTTTTGGAGGGGCCAGACCAATCGTGGATGGGCCTAGAGAAGTTTTAATGCATGAAAAATAACGGGGCTCGGGAGTTCTCTTCTGTGATGAAATAACGTGGTTTTACGTGCATTAGGAGGCAATATTATGAAACACATAGGCCACTTCGTAGGGGTCCTTAAGAATCGCGAATGAGCGCTGCAAGATTGACCTGTGCTGTTTGTCATACGCAATTGAAGTCCCCTGGTGATGATTTAGCCATTGGTACACAAGGAATAGTGTCTGCATTATTTTATCCTGTTCGTCAGGTTCTATCACATATCAACGTTTGTTGCGCACAAGAACCTATTTCTAATCAGGGGTGCTATGGACTGTAATGGGGATCAGTGGGTTTCTTCCCGGGGATTTTTTGGAAATACTCGCAACGAGCGAGATACAAGCCAAATAAATATAAACACAACCCAAATGCACTGGTCTAAATTTACCATGTAGCCTGTTCCACAGTTGGATACAGAACTTGATATTTAACAACGTAGCCTACTCCAGCTCAACAGTGAACCTACGCACAAGCCTCCTCACACAGTATTGGAACGCAATAGATCTGTAAAACACATTGATTTCCGATCCTAAACCACCAGCTTCTTTGCCATGGTAATTTAGCCAAGACATAGGTCTATCTAACTGACCTGGGCCTAAGTGGAGATTTTTTTGCCTGGATCAACCAGCCCAAAATTACGTACGGTAATGTCAACCTATGGACGAGACTGCTTTCTAAATGGCATCGCAGAATGGCCGTATGCTATGGAGTCCACTATAAACTGAATGATAATATTACATGCTAACAAACATATCTTCCGATATGAAATTCTTGGCGAATTTACAACACTAGATAAGTAACGATGACAGACGACGTCTGCATCACCCATTTGCATTTACGTGTTGTTGTATAATAATACTTTTTCTGTCTTAATTTAATTAGGCATTCTGCTGTGTCGCCCAAACGTTGACATTACACGTAGTTCCTATTTAAAAGGTGGGCAAAGGGGAGCACTGCGCCAGATAATTGCGCTGCAATGGCGGCTACTTCTGATATAACTCTTCGTTAATTTAATGCAACAATTTATAAAAAAAACCTTTAAACTGTGTTCTTCTTTATTTTAGGGGGCTCCTTCCCGAGATCCTGCGTTTGTTCATTTATTTAAACAAATCTACTTTATTCTGTGTAATCAATTTTAAGCACATGCTAAAGTCTATTAGTTTTGCGGTAACAACAAAAAACATTGTGTTTTCAACACAGAAATCATAACCAGCATTCTGTCCTCAACTTTCCCTGCACTTCTCTGCCATATCCATTCAGGCAACCACAAGAAGACCTTTCACGACGCAGTGCCGAGATGCACATTTTATTATTATTTCTAAAAAGTCAGGGTGCACCAAAAGTGGGTGAGCCTAGTACCGTCAGACCCACCAATAACGCCGTCCCTGGTCACCATTGTTATCATGCCAAAATGACTGAATAAAGAACGAATGATGAAAATGAATGATAACAGAAAAAAACTACACATTGCACCTTTAAAGATGCATCAGCCCACCCTAAGTGAGTCATAAAGCAGTTAAGGTCAGTGACAGTGTAGGTTTTCAATCAAGCCAGCAGTGCATGCTCAAGCACTTGTCAAGAGGACATGTCTGCCATTACGCATAATCAGCCAGGGACAGAGGGGGGCAGACTAGACTAGATTCTCATTTACCAAGGTGACACTCAGTCATACATAATGCATCGTGGACACACAAGCAACAACAGCACCATAAGATGTTCAAGGCCCGCTGAGGTTAAGGCCTTGGGGCTCTCATCATCATACAGGGATGGGGCAGGGATTCACCACACAGAGGTGTCTCTACCCAGTCCTAGAGGGCCTAAGGGGGAGACTGAATGCTATGCAATCAAGAAGAGGAGAAAGGGGGTGGTGGTGGGCTGGTGAATCAGGACTTTTTCTCCCCTGCTGCTGTTCTCACCAAGAGAAGAGGCGAATAGCCAGGCCTCCCAATGGACCGGCCGCCTGTTGAGTACGCCACTGGGCTGAAACTTGAACTGGCTAAGTAGCTTAGGGAAGAATGGTGGATTGTGGGTTAATGACAGCTTTGAGTTCTTTGACATGCTGTCATGCTCAGAGAGGCCATTTGCTGGGACAGATGTGCCACACTGCTTTTTATGTTCATGTTGGTGGAGGTTATTTTGGAGCGCCATAGGTCTATCTTGAGAGGGATCGTTTCACGTTGGCTGATTTTTATGCTTAAATAATTTTGCTTGCTGAACAGCCCGAATAGGGGCAGAGTGCATGAGAAACATCTTTCCATTATGCATGGCTGACTATATTACAGTAATACACTGCAGGGAAGGAGAGAGTGAGGGAGAGAGAGACTTAGAGAGAATGAGAGAGATGCAGAGAGAGAGAGATGTAGAGAGAATGAGGCAGAAATGGAGAGGAAGACTGAGTGCTAAGAGGGAAGAGTGAAATAAGGGAATTTGTGTGATGGGTGGAGAGATTTAAACTGGACACAGGAAAAGATAGAGAGAGAGGGAGAGAGAGAGAGGGGAGGTAAATATGTGAAAGGATAAATGTGGGGGGCTTTAACACAGATATGGATAGAGTGAGAATAGCTTGGGAGTCTAGTGGAGAGAGAGATAGCACAGACGGGGGGAGAGACAGAGAGAATCAGTGAATGGGTATTTCAGTGAGGAAGAAAGACAGAAATGATGGAGGGAAAGTCGGTAACATACAGAGAAGAGAGAGAATCAGAGTCAGAAAGTGAGTGAGTATGAAAGAAGAGATAGAGGGGAAAAGGAAAGAGAGAATGAGAGAAAGAGAGTGAGAGAGAGGAAAAAAGAGATAGAGAAAGAGAGGGAGAGTGCAGTGAAGGGGCTTAAAAGAGGCAGCACGTGTCTAGAAGGGCAGAGCAGCTGCTCTCTCCAAACACACACACACACACACACACACAATTGCAGTGCTGCTACTGCCTGCCTGGCACTGGACCACCACAGGCATCACAGACTAGACACACACACACACTGATCTCCGATCAGATCAGAGCAAGGCAGCCACTAAGGAAAAGGCACACTGGTGCCAAGATGCCCGTCTGGAGCGGGTACAGCTTCTCCGAACACCACCCCCACCCCACCCCACCCCAGCCTCTGATCAAACTCCAGCACCCGTCCCAGCCTGGCCTTCACCGAGGAGAGCAAATTGTGATTAGATTACGCAAGACTCTGGGGAGAAGCTCACAGTTTCATAATGGTGGAAGACTCTGCTTAATTTGACTTTAAGGAGCAAGCCGTGTGTTAGGGGGGATCTGGGGGCAGGGAGGGGCAGGATTAGAAGGCAGCATGAAAGGAAAGTGATCCTTCAGATGGACACACTTGGACACGAGTCTCCTACACATGGCTGAACTTAGATGTCCTGAAACATAAATCATAAAACATTCAGCAGTGGTTACTTGCGGCCAAGTAGTATTCTGATTGGTGAGAAAAGTGTTCTGCACTGTTATGTCATCTCAGAGCTTGCACCTGCAACACGCTGCTGAGCTCTGTGCTTCCATGCCAACGGTGTTAGGAACTTTGCTGATGCTGTTCCTATTGGTTGGTGCGTACCATAACAGCCAGATACTTTTGGGGTGAATATTGTTTTTTTTTTACTGCAACTACTTGCTATGTAGCACCATAAAGAACAGATTTAGATTATGCCTTAATCTGATATCATAGATGTATTTTGGAACAACATGTTTGAAATCCACGGTATTATGAGTGATTTTCAGTGAGAGTAACACAATATCATGAATAAGAAACAACATAACAATATGTCTATAGACTGGTGGGCTGGAAAACGTGCGCAGGTAAGAATGTACCAGAATGAAAAACAAAATGGATGTGAGGTATCGCCTGCAGCTGAGGCTGCTTGCGCTGACGACACAGAAGAACATTCCTCCCCACCTCGACCCCCCACTGTCACCACCAAATGAAACACACAAACACACATATACACACATGCACACTCACACAGAGATATACATTTAGAAGCACAGACCTCCCACACAGCGCTTCCTCCTATGAGTTGCTCAGACCACTAAAACCAAGCCTGTACCAGAAAAGAATGATGTCTGCAGTATACTGTAAACACTATGTGCATATGCAACATACTATAACAAAGTGTACTGCATATGCTCACCACACTATAGAAGCAAGAGTGTAATATACACTGTTCTTCTGTTCCTAAAATGTTTTAGATTTAATGTATTAATGTGAATGTATTAGATTTTTGAATTTGTAGCCAATCCTTTGTTAATGTATTGTTTGTATTGAACGTTGCATTGGATGAAAGCATCCGCAACATAAACATACTGCATCTGTGCATCCTGCTGTAAACACAAATAACTGGTCTACAGTGCTCTGCATATGAGCGAGATGCTTTCAACAGACACAAGACCTCTTAATGAGGGATTCTGAAACCAAACACGGGCCAATCATTCTGGATGCATGGGTGTACACTGAGAATCAATACATTTCAAGACAATGCAAATACTACAGAGGATTTTGCATTGTCCTTAGTGTGGAAGAAGGTGGGACTTGTTTCATTGCATATTAAGTCACATCTACTGCCCTTGAGTGGTACCAAATTTGGAGGTCTGGCTCAAGAACTATTTAGAGATCTATTATAAATAACATGCCAGTGGTATACCGCGTAAAGTGGACTACAGAATGCATGAAAGTGGAAGTTGCTCTCAATGACAAAATATCACATCTAAAATCGTTGCATTAGAAATGGTGTACTCGACAGTTTACAATAAGATGGTGAGAGAATAGAATAGTTTATGTGCTTGCTGGCTGTTTCACCAGTATTTCAGAACATTCAATGGGGAACCAGGAAATACAGGAAATACAATACTGAGAAGAATAGTGAATAGTGAAAGAGGGAATGACACAATCCCTAGCCTGGACTGTAATGCTGTCAGATTCCGACATGTCACTGTTTTACTGTAAATTGAGTTTGCAATTTTATTTTACACACTTCTAGCAAAACTGAACATATCGGTGTTTTCTATCACTGTTCTGTAAACATTCTTCCTAGACTGATACAAGGTAAAGCACTTTTAAATATTTACTTTACACTACAGACCTTTAGCATTCCAAAAGACAGGTAAGCATTTGGTCTGCATTACACGGTAAGACACTGGCCAGAGTACAGCAAGAAAGGAAAGTATTAGAAATAGAAAGAGAAGAGGGGGAGCCCAAAATTCAGAAGATTTTGTATGCAGACGGCAGACTGAGCGTCACCCCCGCAGACAGAACTTTTGTTTCTTTTGCATCAGGTATTTTGTCAAGTAACATTTGTGGTCTGGACTATAGATTGAATACCAGGACCAGAGAGAAGTGGAGAGAAGGACCAGAGAATGGCAAGGATCAAAGAGACCAGAGAGAAGTGGAGAGAAGGGCCAGAGAATGGCAAGGATCAAACCTAACCTTTGAGTTTCCCTCTCTAGTTGCTGTAAACAGGGTTGTTTACTCCTGTTGTGCTTTTTTCTCCCTTGTATGTGTTGAAATAAACATCTACAATTTACAAATGATGCCATGTGGAAGCCATCTCCTTTTGCTGCTTTGGTGTTAGTTTGGGATTTGTGTGCAACTTTTCAATTACAGCTAATAGTTGCTAAGCAATTAGAAGAAAAACCTGTAACATAACGCTAGACGATTTCACAAGAATTTAAGATAATCCGAACCAGAAAGACAAAAGGCGGAAACTGACACCCACAACCCAAAGTAGGCACCGTAGATTTGACAGCTAGAACACTAGCACAAACACCCCCAATTAAATAGAATATTATATGAGAGAATACTATTGTAAAAGGCGCTGTATAAGTAGGACTGAATTGAACTGAATTGAATGAATAACAATCCTACCCCACTGAAACTCTTCTGCATGTCTGCAGCGAACCTCGGTGCACCAGAATAGCACAGGACAGGCCTAGCATAGTGGTTATGTAACTTACGACTCTTTTTTCCTCCTATTGCTCCTTTTTTAAACGGAGCCTCCTGCAGGGCACTGCTGTCACATTTCTGTTAGCGGAAGGCAGCGTGTCGTCCCACCAGGGCAGCAGCGGCGTGTCCTTATCTGCCGGCCACAGCTAATACAGGCGAGGGTGTATGGGGGGGGGGGGGGGGGGTAATACAGGCGAGGGGTGTATGGGGGGGGGTGGGGGGGGGGGGGGGGCTAATACAGGCGAGGGGTGTATGGGGGGGAGGGGTATATCGGGGGGAGGGGACCTTGTGACCTTCCCTCTCTGGGTGCTTTGGAGGGCCATTGTGAAGACAACAACAACAAAAGCAACAACCAGAGGAAAGTAATTAGTGTTGTCAGCAGAGTTGTGTGTGTGTGAGTGTGAGTGTGTGTGTGTGAGTCTGCGTTTGTGTGAATGTGTGTGTGTGTGTGTGTCTGTTTGTGAGTATGTGTGTCTGCGAGTGAGTATGTGTGTGCATGTCTGCAAATGTAAATGTAAATGTATCTGTGTGTGTGTGTGTGTGTGGTGTGTATCACTCAGGCTGATGTGCATGACCCCTTTGGTCTGCCTTGTTCCTGGATGACTGTTCTCCTGTGAGCGCCCCAACAGGCCATTCCTTGGCAGGGGGGAGGGCGGTGTAGTCACCCAGCAGACGGCAGCTCTCACATCGGCTCAGACATGTGACCTGGACAAGCCTCTGTGTCTCCGCTCCAGGTCTCCACAGGCCACACAGAAATGACAAGATGGGGCCAACAACTGAACCCACACTCAGACTGGCCCTCAGACAGAATTTGCAGTTCTGCCTCAGGGTTATTGATCTAGAAGTTAGCTGTCAATCAAATCTCACCTACCCATGGAGTGACCTCATCCTACTTGTTTAAATATGATAATGAAGGTGAACTGCAATCTTAGAATTATTATACAGTTTTGCAGGAGTGTAAATTCCAGTTTGATGTTGCTATGGATTGCCCCTCCCACTAGTCTGTCTATATACAAGCTAGTTTGTTGTGAAAGCAGACTGGGAATACAGTATGAAATCACAGCAACTAACTTGCTTCTCCACAGAAACTAAAGTGCACACTGATATTATTCAATAGGCAATAGACAATAGGCCCTATAGCACTGTACTGCACTGGAGAATTAGTTGTGGAGAATGGCATCGCTTGGGCTGTCCTGCTTCTCTCCAGTATGCTCAGCGAGTTTAAAGCATGAGCACCTGACTCACTGAAAGACCCGGAGCCATTTGCTAATCTGACCAAACGTGTACTGAATCAGAATCAAAGATCGCACAGACAGAACCACTCCACTTTGGAACAAGCACACCTACAAGAACCGCAGATGGAACGTGCCAGTCCGGTTCCTGTTCTCGCTGCTTTTACTTTTTACTTTTTTTGATGAGTTTTGCGTGCCTGTGTGCCCACCCATGATATCTGCACAGCATTAAGTGGACACACACCTCAAATGGCAAGCATCAGCTGGGTAGAAAAATAATTCTTGGCATCAATCCAAGAGAAAGAGAGAGAGAGGGAGAGAGAGAAAGAGAGAAGGAGAGAAAGGGGGGGGGGCGAGAGAGATAGAGACAGAGAGAAAGAGAGAGAGAGGGAAAGAGAGAGATAGAGAGATAGAGAGAGGGGTTGGCTGGTCCATGTGCCAGGACAAATGAATTAGAGAATGACTCAACCCGGCATTTTGAACAGAAGCCGAAATTGACAAATCTATGCCAACAGTGCGCTTTTAAGTGATTCAGTGTGGCTAATTCTGTTCTAAAGTGGCAAGCGAGCTCTTACACATACACAATTTATTTTCTTTTTTTCAACTCATGGCCAACAGCATCAGCTTATGGATGTAAGTCCTGGAAATATTAATCCTGTGAAATGCACTAAAAAACATTCACATCAACAGAGCAATGAAAATGTGCCAACTGAGTAGAGCAGTGTGTGTGTGTGAGTGTGTGTGTGTGAGTGTGTGTGTGTGTGTGAGTTTGTGTGTCTGCAACAAGGCACTCAAATAAAAACACACACCAGAGAAGATGTCTATGACATAAATACTGAAATTAAACCAAGACTAACTGGAGAACTAAACCAAGACTAACTGGAGAATTAAACCAAGACTAACTGAAGAACTAAACCAAGACTAACCGGAGAATTAAACCAAGACTAACTGGAGAATTAAACCAAGACTAACAGGAGAACTAAACCAAGACTAACTGGAGAACTAAACCAAGACTAACAGGAGAACTAAACCAAGACTAACTGGAGAATTAAACCGAGACCAACTGGAGAAAATCAGTTACTTTTGGTTCTATTTGATTTTGCGACTGAGACGTGAGATGTCATAAACATCCACACACAAACAAACACACACACACACACACACACCACCTGTTTGCAGAAGTACTGGATAGGCTCCTATGTGTTTACTGTCAACATACTGTCCTCATTATACCAGGAGGCTATGAGACATCCCAGAGGAAAAGAAATAGCAAAAAATTAACAAACAAATAACATGAAACACAGGAGATGACATTAATCTGCCCTGCTGAGGGTGTTGACCACATGCTTATTTAATGGCTGGAGAACGATATCAGTCCTGCTTAGGGCGGCCAACAGATGAGCTGCAGACAGGTCGGCCCAACACAACACTGACACACTGCTGGACTCGAGGGTCACTCAGCAACAGCAACCCAGCCGGTCAGTCTCATCCTCTAAGTAACCAACAATCTGTAGCCAGATCATAAGCACACAAAACGTTCTGTAACGTAACATTAAAATCCAGGGCAGAGAGATTTTTTTGTCTTTTTATCCTCTGTTAAGGTTTTGCATGTCAATATAGCCCATGTGGGCTGCTGCACTAAGTGTGAATTAGATTTCATGTTTTGTTTATGCGACGGTTTGGGAGAGACAGATGCCTCAGGATTAGGCGTGTGCTGCATAAATTTCCTTGAAATGCCTTTGATTGAACATCAAATTAGCAGAAAAATGATATTTAAAAAGCTACTTATAAACAAACAACAAACAAACAAACAAACAAACAAGCAAGCGTGTTAGCTGTCGATGAGCAGGCCGCTTTCCTCTCCATACAGGGTATCTCCTTTCAGCCCCTATCTCTGAACAAGTGAGCAGCTCATTGCTCCATCCTCTTAACCACCACCCCCCTCCACCCCCACGCTCTGGGGTTACTGTAGTTCGTTGACCGATAGTAACCGCCTGAGCAGCGCTGGTGGAGGCCGCCTGTCTCCTTGTCTCTCTGCCTGTTGCCTGCTGGCTGCCGCAGTCTCACTGAAGCACTCACTCTATCTTTTCCTCTCCTCTCTTCTCTTCTCCTCTCCTCCACTTCTTCTCCTCTCCTGTCCTCTCCTCTCTTCTCCTCTCCTCCACTCTCTTCTCCTCTCCTCTCTTCGCCTCTCTTCTCCTCCACTCTCCTCTCCCCTCCTCTCTTCTCCTCTCTCAGGGTGGATTACAAAGATTTGCTTGGCACCTTGGTTTTCGATTGCAGACAATCAAGAGGGACGGTGCCAAGGTTTGTTCTCTGTTCTGTTTCTCTGTTCTGGAGCGTCTGAGATGGCAAGGTAAAAAACAACAGAACGTTTCCATGCACGTCTCCGGAGAGGTAAAGAAAGAGAGATGATGCACATTCATTTATTTCACTCAGAGACAGTCACTAACTGCACAGGTAAGGTATCTATATCAGTAACATATACCAGAAGTCATTTAAAGGAACAGTATGCGCATCCACGGGCCACTGAACCCAAGAATTTCAGAAGCAATTCAAAGGAACTGCTGAAAAGTCTGAGAGTGTAACAGAGCTTGAGAGGTGTCAGTCAGGATGTGGGGGGCAACAGGCTCCACCCCCACATCCTTCCTCAGCAGCACCAGCAGGCCAGGCCACATGCTGACACACACGCATACCATGTATGTATTAAGTAGGCTGCACAGGGCTGAGAGCAGCCCCAGGATGTGTACTGTATGTGTATGTATGCGTGTGTGTGTGTGTGTGTGTGTTTGTGTAAAGACATGAATGTGTGTGAGTATGTGTGTCTGTGTGTGCATGTCTGCAACACACCATACCAGGGCACGGCTAGATTAAACCGCACTAACCTGCCCCCCAGCTACTCTGTTTCCTCCCGTGTGTGTGTGTGTGGTGTGTGTGCGTGTGTACATGCATACGTGTGTAAGGACATGAATGTGTGTGAGTATGTGTGTCTGTGTGTGCCACACTAACCTGCCCTCCAGCTAGTCTGTTAAGTGAATCCATGTCAGCTTCATTCCGCTTGTGTGTGTGTGTATGTGTGTGTGGGTGTGTGTTTGCATGCATGTGTGTGGACGTCAATGTGTGTGTGTGCATGTGCGTGCATGTGTGGACATGCGCGTGTGTGTGTCTGAGTCACTGTGATCACACTCAGGCCCTGAGCACTAAAAGCATCCTCAGCATACGTGAGGTGACGGTCAAGTGTGTGTGTGGTGTGTGTGTGTGTGTGTGTGTGTGTGTGGTGTGTGTGTGTGTGTGTTGTTTATGGCTATGGCGGGGCCTATGACCTTGGAAGCTGAGACAGACGTCTAAAGGAAGAGTCATCACCCCTGGCCACCAGGTCTGGGAGCCTCTGCTCATGAGTCTGTCATGGCCATGAGAACCAGTGCTCATTAACAGCACAGCATGGGGCTACTGTATGCTCCCAGACTCCACTCATGGATGAGTGTGTGTGTGTGTGTGTGTGTGTGTGTGTGTGTGTGTGTGTGTGTGTGTGTGTGTGTGTGTGAACAGCATTGGGCTACTGTATGCTTCCAGACTCCACTCCTAGATGAGTGTGTGTGTGTGTGTGTGTGTGTGTGTGTGTGTGTGTGAACAGCATTGGGCTACTGTATGCTCCCAGACTCCACTCATGGATGAGTGTGTGTGTGTGTGTGTGTGTGTGTGTGTGTGTGTGTGAACAGCATGGGGCTGCTGTATGCTCCCAGACTCCACTCATGGATGAGTGTGTGTGTGTGTGTGTGTGTGTGTGTGTGTGTGTGTGTGTGTGTGTGTGTGTGTGTGTGTGTGAACAGCATGGGGCTGCTGTATGCTCCCAGACTCCAGTCAGATGAGTCCCCAGGAGGCTTTAGCTGTGGGTGGTGGAATGATTCCCATCACAAACGTAAGACCATTCCTACTGAAGAAAGCTGAGCATGACATGGCATTTTTACATTCCATTTTTAAAAAATAACACAATCTTAGACATCAGATGAGTTGCTGATATCTAAAACAAATGATGTTCTATGTATATGATAATGAAAAGATTCATTTGAAATTTGACCAACAATAATTTGACAATAAAATTCAAATGGACATAAACGTAAATGCCTCATTGACCACCACTGACCCCTGTGCTTTGTGCAAGCTAACCGACTGAGCTATCAATAATGTACTTAAAATCCATTCAGTATCTGCTCAATACTAGCCATACAAGTCATTCACACACTAACTACACTGATCTAGCAATAGCAATAATAATATATAGCATGTCAATGTGGTCCACTGCTGATCAGGAAGCTCCTTAAAGATCACTGAATACTGACCTTTCCACATCCATTCCACACATTCTATTCTGATGTTTGTGCCAACTCAGAATCCTACCTGACCATTCCACTCAGTCAGTCTGGCAATCTGACCAGGGAGGTTGAAGCGGAGCGATCAGTATTCAGTGATCTTTGATCTGACCATTCTGTGTCAGTGTTCTGGCCAACTCTGAATTCAATCTGACCAGGCTACATGCAGTCCCAGAGCTATGAGATCAGGATCGCATGATTGGGCCCTTTTCAGCTTCCAGGAACTTCCAACCAGTCTTGGATCTACCCTGGCATCACAGCAGCCAAGGACCAAATCTCCTTTAGAGGTCTCAGGGCGTCCCTAAGCTAAGAAGCTTCACTGCGCTGGCACAGACCTGACCAGACAGACAGAACGACAGAGGAGCCAATCAGAAAAACAAAAGTCCAAAAAGGGCAGGAGATAAGAAGACAGAGAAATAGACAGAGGGAAAGAGAAAGAAAGAGAAAGAGAGAGAGAGGAAGGAGTGAAAAAGTCTCCAGATGGCTGTCTTAATGAAAGGACACCCCTCCAGTGCACAGGGCTGCTACTGCAGCAAGCAGATGTGCTATTGCGTCAGGTCCAGAAGAGAACAGGGACAGCACCGCCTCAACTCCCCCCCAAAATGCACTTTAAGGTGAAGCCACTTCAGGCCTTAGGTGAAGGTGAAACTACAGAGTGTGATAATTATCACGCTATGAAGGCTGCTTGGCTTATGTAATGAGTTCAAAGAAAACAATGGCTCAGTGATAACATTAATTGGAGAGGTTTCTGTAAAGAGAGTTTTTGACCTAAAGCTCACTCAAATTTGGAAACAAGAGTTAAAGACAAATACTGCATTTTTGTGTTGTATTTTGTGTGTATTGTGTACTGGCTGTACAGATAATGTAACAGCACAATAAACACAACAACAAATCAAACAGGGTGCATTGCCTCAATCCCCAAACATGACCTTCACAAGTCCATGAGAAGAATATATAAATGAATAGCTTATATATAAATGAATAGCTTTGCACTTGTTTTTCCTGTTTTTTTTTGGTGGGGGGTTAATGCAGTCATCTGATCTCTACATCACTGGGCTGCTTTTGTTCTACCTGAGCATTAGATTCGGCCGTCCATTTCATTACATGTTGGACCTGAAAGAGTAAAAACTGCTCCAGGAAAATCAATCCAATCCTTTGGCTATTTGTGATAAAAAAAAAAACTGCAAATCCGTCCTCATAGTATGTACAATTATCCTACGGGCAGATCACATTATTGCATAATTCCATGCCCCACATGATGCATGTGAGATTGGAGAATGTAGCAAACATGGTTTCACCTTTGCCAGAATGTTGACAGCAATCAAAATATTGGCAGGAGTCAGAGTGTGATCCAATGAGACTCTAAACTCTCAGATTAGTTTACACGTGCACAGATAAAACAAGCTTTAGGGGAAAAAAATTGTTTCAATAGTTTCGTGCATTGTCTGTTGTTTACAAAGTTATTTTTCCTAACTAGAAGGATATTGTAGCAAAGGAAAGAACTCAGTAGAGCCCACTGGCCTCTCTGCAACTCACTGGTCTACGGCTCTGCAACCCCAACCCCACTCTGCACCCCCCGTCCCCCCAGCTCTATCTGGTGTCTGGGAGAGAGTCTGCTTATCTGTCTCCACCCTTTTGGCCTCTACAGCAAGCACAGTGTGTTCATCGGGACAACTTACCTTACAGGGAAGAAAAAAAAAACTAAGAAAATAAACAAATAAATTATAAATTCTTTTAAAGTTTTCTGCTGATGATGCAATGGTTTGTCATTCAGGACAAGGTGATACTCAGCACATTTCCTGTCTTTAAAAAGTGCTGCTGTGGCGTTTGGATGTGCTAGGGGCTGTGGGCATATTTTTGGAACATTAGAGGGGAGTAGAAGGCAGTACCTTTCTTTCTCCACCATGGACCCTCAGGAACGGAGTATGAGAGATCTTTGAACTCAATGTTGACCGCAGGTCGGCGAGGCAGGTAGGAGAACCTCTGTGCTTCTGTCAGATTATTTTCCACTTTTTTGAGGTGTCCATGCAACAATGGCGTCTGCTGACTTCCTCCATGGTTGGACACCACGTCATCAATAGACACGCACACAGTCCTAGGGTCCAGCATTAGGTCAGGTGGCCCATTGGCGTTCTATGTGTAAGAAAAAATTGTCATTATACACACATACACACATTATTGAGGATTCAGTAGTGATGCTGTAGTGATGGTAGACCTGATAGATCCATGAGATGAGTATGATTTCTGAGCCTGTCAACATCGCTAAATATAGAATGCAACTATAACACTGTGTCACAAGCTTTAACATACTTTTCCAAGCAGATGATTTACTTTAACGCAGGGTTTAATGTAGCGGTCTTTGGAATGTGGCATCTGCATATATAAAAGGATAGTCTAATCCGTTCCTATCCAGAGGCCAGGGTGGAGGGGTTACTATCGGACATCGCTCAACCCTGCAGACAGTGCGTAAAACAATACCACGTCCAATGTAAAATCGTTGTAACTGCAGTAAAATTACCAATTAAGCTGGAAATACACACATTCCACAGAGTATGAGTTCAGTTACTCAAATTAGCATACATTATCAAAATGTTACATGTAATCTTAAGCAACCGCAGTGTATTTCGTGATTATTCACGCGTAATGAACAGCACATACATAGGCTAACATGTAAGATGCCATATTTATTTCTTTTCAGAGATCTGATCTCTTGCTTTAAAAAAAACCTTCACACAAAAAAACACTCACAATTATTCATTAAACATTTTTCCACTTTAAAACAACTGGGAGTATACCAGGGTATTCAAACCACAAGACTAATCATTCATTCGCACTGAACTAAAAGCGCAAATTTCATTTGTTCGTTATTATTTGCAGCATTAGTTTTGCCCATGCACTCAGACTGATTGAATATTCTAAGTACTTGGAGGGGAGGTTACTCCCGTTCATTTGGTTCGGCAGGTGGACTATTTCTGGCATCAAGTTGCACGAATACATGATGGATAGGCTCCGGTCTGGTGCACAGCACTTGTCTCAACTAAAATCACTTACTTGGTAAAGGTGTCATTCAAAATTACGGAGAATTATTGTTATTTACTTACCATTATGATGGAGTTGGTCACCGTGGTATTGTTCACTGAGAAGGCTGCCATGAGACAAGCCATTCCTTTGAAAGGTGCAGCTAACAAAACCAAATAAATGTATTAAGTGAAAAGCATCCGGTGGCTTTGATAAACTATTCCAGCATATAGCCCGGTCTTCTGCAGTCCGCTCTGCCGAACGAAAGCGCTCTGTTATTGTTTACAAGCGGCCAACCTGCTCCCGGTGTTTTGTATGGTGACGTCACTTTACTGTACGGTCGTCCACTGGCGCTTTGACTGAGCAGGGGCGGGAGCAGCAGAGGGTATGTCTGTCTGACTGAGGATAGATGATAAAGCGGCATTGAAGGGTCTTGGCATATACTCCGATGTATTCATCTTCCTACTGCATTAATAGCGCATATGGGACATAACTGGTATAATTTTAAAAGATCATAATAAGGCTACAGTTCATCCAAGCCTACATATGGAGATAAAAACGCGCAGATATGAGTATTAAAGGTGATGGAATTCTGCCTGGCTCTGAAAATAACGCGACTTGTATTAATGGAGTTTCTGAGTTGAAATGTTGAGTTAATAAGTGATAACAACTTTACCTCAGCACATTACCCTAGCACGTTAAACAGGAGCAGGTGCATGCATGGAACAGGACTGGCTTAATGACGCAGGTGAAATGCATACGCACCACCTTGTGGAGATTCGCTGTAAAGGCATTTGTGTCCACTGATGTTGAATACAAATGGATTGTCATTCTGCTTCTTCTTATTTGATGAATTGATCTGAGTTCAGTTCAGTTCGTAGAATATTATGCTGTATACAGATGCGGCAGAGTTTACCTCAGAGCACCCCCCCCCCCCCCCCCTTGCAGTTTCAAAGACAAGGAAAGTCCAAATATAGCCTAGTCTCACTCCCCTCCCCTCACCCCTTTACTTTTCTTTCCTTGTGTCTTTGGCTCTCGTTTTTTGAGGGTTCATTTCTCTCCCCCTTTCTGGTGCAGGAGTGTAGCATGTGGTGTAGTCACAAGGCTCCGCATGTGCCTGTCTGTGCTGTCGTGGCGCTGCGATGGCTGCTGGTTCCACCACTGCAGTGGACCCTGAGTGGGGAGTCTTACTGATGAGCTTCCTCCCTATTCCTCAGAGTAGCACCACACCTGCACATCAGTGCATTTGAATCAGTTACAATTAAATGACTTTACAACATATTGTAAAAAAGATGAGATGAGAAACGATAACATAAACCAAGTAGTTGCAGGTATCAGACACCACAAAAAATTATATTGCTAAAATAGAATATAGGTAACTTATGTAATATTTTAACATAATATACCATACATCAATTACATCAAATCAGAGATGATCTAGACCTACATCACAGATATTTTAAGCACAACTGGTTTGAGCCTTTATCAAGGCAGCTACTGCCATTTTACAAAAGATGACATTCATTCTTTCTTTCATTTTACTAGTGATATCATGTTTACACTAAGTAACATAGCGAGATTCTTAATACCTTCTCTCTTTCTCTCTCTCTCTCTCTCTCACACACACACACACACACACAGAGAGAGAGAGACATACTCTGAAATGGAGTGTATGTAAAGATTCAAAACTATGTGTTTGAGTGTGTGTGTGTGTGTGTGTGTGTGTGTGTATCTCCTGCAAGGCAGACAGACGACGGCCCGGATGAGGGAGTGCAGTAGGCAGTAGTAGTGATGGGTGTTGATGATTGGGTCCAGTGGTGGTGGGCGACCCCTCCCCCCAGTGTATAAATGGGCAGCAGAGCCTGAGCTGGAGCCGGAGCCTGAGATGTCAGGGGGAGCCAGGGGAACACCATGGGGGCTGTGCAACTGGCCATCCTCATTCTGCTGCTGCTGACTGTGGGAGAAGGTACTAGCGCCACACCGCCAATACCAACTAGCCAGCCAACAACAGCTTAGTCATCTCTGACACACTCACATATATCGACAAACACACACACACACATACACACAGAGGGAGAGAGAGAATGTTTTGGTGGTGGGCCCAAGGTGACTGTGTTCTCTGTAGACATTGAAACCCCCCCTGCCCCCATGTAAACTCAGTGAGCTAAACACATGCCATCTGTCAGCAATGGCCGAAAGGCTGCTTTCCTGATTGACTGCTTTGTGGGCTGTTTTTTCTAATTTACTAATTTGTTGTTTTTCTATGGTGATGAAACTTATGTTCCTTCCTTTTACTCTTGTCCTCTGCTCAGCAAAAGACACTGATGTTCAAGTGTGGACCTGTGGCTACAGAGGACTCTGCAGAAAGTACTGCTACGCCCAGGAGTACATGGTCGGCTATCACGGCTGTCCACGCAGATACAGGTACATCACACTTACACAACAGACAAACACACACACACACACACACACACATCACCTCACCTCCCCTCATCTCAAGAAAGGGAGGGGAGTTAAACCAAAACAACCCTTTCTCCCACATTAGTGCCATTGTGCAAAGCCACACAGAAAAACTGACTGGAATTACACAAAAAATGTCAACAAATATTGTTCTATTAGCCCAGACGGTACTCTCTTTCACTCCAGAAAAGAATCAAATACAGTATGTTTTAAGAAGGACTTTTCCATATGGGGACGCACTTCCATAGTTCTTGAGAGGCCATTTTGTCTTTGAGTTCTTCCAACTATTGAGCTCTTAACGTATTTGCTGGTGTGTTTGTCGTCCTTACGGTGCTGATGTCCATCTCATCCCCAGATGCTGTGCTTTGCGTTTCTAACGGAGGATGACAACATGATCCACACAAGGCCGCAACCCTTGAACCTGAGTGGGATCTGAATCGTTTGCCGTGATTTCATTTACAATGTTAAACGTTTGAAAAAAGCAGACTTTGTTTTTCACTTCCTTACTTTGTGACTCCTGATTTGGCCAATACGCAAATATCTCACATACTTACCTGGTGTTGAAAATTAACACTTTACTGTTGAGTTGTATTCCTGGTGACTCTACCAATAAAAGTGTGACTGCACATTATATCTGCTTGGAGATGTATTCTTCAACATACAGGCCCTGTTACTTGTTTTGGGTGTGGATGTTTTTCAGATGTGTGGAAAAATACTTTAAAAAAACATGGGCGTGCACACACACACACACACACTGTTGGTCCACTGAGAGCCACAATCAAAGTTACAGCACTATGACAGTCTGGCATCTGCTCTAGGCATTGATGTACTGGATGAGCTCTGTGTTAATGACTGTCTGCCTGTCTGTCTGTGGCGCCGTGCCCTGCATTCTACAGATACTACATTCTACAGCACAATCACAAAGTTGAGTGACCCAGTTATTCACTGGCATCCTGCCGCACCAATACAATGCCACAGATGGAGGTCCAGTTTAAGATGGAGGTCCAGTTCAAGTGTGTTTGTTCAACAGAGGTCTACAGGCATAATAGGACTGCAATGTGATGAGCCCTGGAGCATCTGGGCTACTTGTTTGACAGCAGATAAAGCGTCAAGTTCAGCCTCTGTCAAAGTGCTGGTTTATTTCAGCCTCTGTCAAAGTGCTGGTTTAGTTCAGCCTCAGTAATTATCAGTAATCAGTCAGTAATATATATATATATATATATAAATTAGGTTGTTAGATTGTCTGTCTACAAAAGGGGGGTTTCTCTCTCATTTACAATATTAGTTCCTGGCTTAACATGGATGCAGTGTCCTTTCAGCGGTCACAGCTGCCAGTATCCCAGCCGACTGGGGAGTAAAGTGGGCCTGGTGTGGCAAAGGTTGCAGTCAGGGCCGCTACTGCCAGCCAGCCAGCCAGCCAGCCTGTCAACAAGCACGCGAGCGCCGCCGCATTGTCTTCTGGGCCATCACTCCATCTTTGTACCCCTGTTATGCGGTCAGCACAGCGTGACCCAGTCACAATGGGGTGCTCCCCCTACCCCCACCACACACAGACCTGTTTACTGGAGTTTTGTTCTCTGTCCTCACAACAATGTCTGCCGGCTGCAACGCCAACACACAGACCACCCCCGTGATGGCCTGGGGGTGTGGTGTGGGGTGTTTGTGTGTGTGGGAGGGGTGCAGAGGTGAGAACAGAGAGTCAAACTCATAACAGTGACACAATAGTTTCTGCACATGTATCTCTATACCCTACCAAGGCTACGAACCCATAAACACACAGCCTATGGGCCAGCACCATCGCTTGCTCTGTTGGCATGTCTGTACTCCGGCTAAGGAGATAAACAGAGCTGATTTTAATTAGAGTCAAGGCCCCTTGAGCCTCTAATGGGATTTACCTGGATTGGCTCCCCTGTGGTCATGTTTTTAATTTGTTTGTCTTGACATTACGGGAACATTTTCTTGAGGAAAAATATGCAACAAAGCTTTACCCAACTTCAGATTACTTGGGTAAAACAGTTAAGTATAGAGAAGCCCATTGGTCATTGGTCTTCTAAGCTTACTGTAAATCAGGTTTTGGCTCTACCAATGACTGCTGTCATTGATGGTGTAACACCTGAGCTGTGCTGAATTTTTCTTTTTTTTATGGAGAGTACTGGCCTACTGACAGAAATTAAAATTAAGTAAACCAAGAAGTCAACTAGCATTAAACATGGCTAACCACACCAATCGACCATCAGAAAAGACCATCAACCTCAACCATAAGAAAAGACCTCAATGACACACAGAACGTGAGAAGCAACAAAATGACAAGATGACTTCAAACAAATATAAAAATGCCTTTTCACTTTATTTTATACTTTTCTTTTGAAGAACTGGCACGCACAACAAAAAGTAGCTAAAGTCTATTCAAGATCTACAAACAGAATTTTTTGTAACATCTGTGGTTTGTGATGGCTAATCTAAAAAAAAAAAAAAAAAAAAAAAAAAAAAAAATCCCCCCCCCAAAAAAGAGAATAGGTTAAGAATAAGTTAAATGCTATGTTGTCATGGTGTGATTGAGACCACTGGAACAATACTGAGAGCTCCCTCGGGCTCTTGAGTAGGGTCAACTGATCCAGGATCGGTTTGTTTCATACCCTTACCCTTAGAAAAAAAAAAAAAAACACCAAACAATTATCCCTGCTTTAAAGTGAGAGCCAAAGACCTTTTGAAATTGACTACGTATCAAAAGAGGCATGTGGACAACAGAAACTTTTTCAGACCAAAACCAGTCCCTTCGTTTTTCATTTTTTTGTTTGTTTATAATGCTTTCACCCTTTGGAGGCGCAATATATTTTTTTTAAAGGAAAAAAAAGAACCTTTTTTCCATCCTAACAGTGGGATGGGTAGAGACTGTAGAAACTGTATAAGGCTCTGAAGATACAAGAATGCAGGTCAACTATTAAGATGATAAACGCAAGAGGAAACCACGATTCCAGACATTCATTCAACTCTCTTTATAAGGCAACGTGTCCTTCGGTGTCAAAGCAAACAAACAAAAAGGAACTTTGAGAAGTGATTTCACTGTATGCAATTAAACCAAAGGGTTTCTTCACACAGCTTTGGAAAACCAAACATACCATAGCACATGTGGCGTATGTGACATCTGCACAAAGTAGGTGTGATGACAACCCCTGTAAAATGTGTGGCAGCCTCCACTGTAGAACCTACTAGCACACATGAACCCTTGGGATGTAACCCTTGGGGCGTAACCTTGGCCACAAGGCAAAAGGGTAAACAGAGATTACCACTGGGAAACTACCAAATGCAATATAAACAAAATTGGAGACTTGTGGACTTTGACTACAGAGTAAATACCTGACCAGTGTACAAAGATGAGTGACAGAAAAAGCTCACAGGCAGACTTATGCAAATATAATAGCAGACAACCAAACCCAGCTGTGGTCTGGTCCAACACCACTGTACCGTCCACAGCAATGGTGGAACAAAGGTTAGGACAAAGGCTGGCACCCACAACAGCTCAACACTGCCTTGTTAATTCGACTTCTTCTGTGACGCCAAGCTGTCGTGAAGCTTCGAGACACACTTCTCATATTGGTCCATCACAAGTGTGCCGTTCTCGTCAAAGAACGCCCCCACAGACTTGGTGATTTCGGTCTCCCGGTATTTTTTGGATTTCCCGTCCGTGAAGGAGACTCTGAGCGTGTACTGGTCGTCAAACCTGGAAGAAGGACCGTTTGCATCACAAACTGAGTCCCTAACTCAACACCAATTCATCTCATGTGAAATCTCTCTTGATCATTTTCAACAGACCTAGTGGGCTTCATTTGATTTACCCCAATATGTTCTTTGTTCTTCCTACTTTTTTTTTTTTTTGAACGCCATTATACTTGTATTTGTAAGTTGCTTTGAATACACTCATCTGCTAAGCAACTACAACCATCACTAAATCAGACATGTGGCAAACATTTCTCTAAAATCTACCTACGAACTGAGGGGTAATCATCAGGCTGGAGTAAGTTAGGATGCTGTACTACGAGTACACACAATTCCCACAGTACAATGCACACTCAAATTCCCCACTCCAGAGCTACACCAGGACCGCTGTGTTTACATTGTCACAAATATATAATCCTAAAAGACTGGTCTGCTTTTTTCAGAATTTGCACCGCACTCTGGCATTTTATGTAGCCACTTCCATTAATTGTAATGGAAGCTAACAGTGAACATAACGTTTCACTAACGCACTCAGTGTAGCATCCGTGTCAGTTAGCTTCAGTCCTGCAGTGTTGTAGTGTAATGTGCTGTCGGAGAAGGCAGAGAGGTGGCCTAAATACCTCTTCAGACTGGAGGAGAGTTGCCAGACATCATCCGGGTCCATGCCAGCTGGGTCTTTCTGAAGGGCGACCAGGAAAATATTCTTTTCTTTGTAAGAGGTGTAGAGGGTCAGAATACCCATCATGATGAAATATGTGAGGGTTGGTTAAGAAGCAGTCTTGTGAAACAAATGAACTTACAGAAACAACTTAACTGCCAGAACTCACAGGCGCCTCTACACATAATACTTGCATGAAAAGGCTTGAACACAAAGGGCACATTCAGCTGAACGTCTGTCTTAATTCAGATTAATGCAGGGAGACTTTTCCGTCGTTTACAAAGGATTTCACGTAATCTGATATAATTTCCAACGTCATTTTGGTAATAGACACTAATTCATTGATGAATTTTGCATAATTTCAGGAGTTTTCATTTCTACAGTTTAGGAAAAAGACAGATGATTTGAATCCTCAGATTAGAAGGCTGCATTTCAATCACACATTTGTGCAACACCTTTAGCAGCTTTAAGAGTTGAAATAAAAAGGATATGATACAACACAGCACGCCAGGACAGGCTTGGACTTGGGAAACGGGTGGAGGTAGTCCCAGATGAGAGCCACGATAGCGAACAGGCAGGAGATCGTGCATATGAAGAGGCGGCCATCCACAAGGTCAAAGTTCTCTACGTAACCATACTTCTCTAAAAGCACCTGCGAGAGGGAGAGAGGGGAAAGTGCTTGAATAGAACATGACACGTCATTCAAGACCCAGGAGGAAACAACCAAATGAGTCTACAACTGACAGATCCTTGCCAGTCTTGTGCTGACAATAAGAAGAGTGAAACTTGACAGAGAAACCAAACACACACACACACACCTTCTTAGCTGCATCATCGAGAGAGTTCTTCACAGCTGCTCCATCCCATTTGTCAACCTTCACTGGTTTCTCATCAATCCTCCACTGAAAAAATGTAAAAAAAAATTAACACTGAAACATGACCTGCATTTATACACTGCACACTGCAGGGTGACATCTGGTGGTCTTGAACACTGTCTGGAAAACTCAAATTGTAGTGCCCTCCTGTAGACTGCTACAACTGTTACTATTGACTGGGCATGAAGAGGGCACCACACACATTGTATTACAACAAACAAGTCTTGGAAACAACAGTATGATTAGACATGTTATTTATCTTGCAGATTATACCACGAACGTCTAAACGAAACGAATTTCGATTTCGATGTAAAATTCTAAAAGTATATTTGGTTCCTACTGTTTCCAGAGATGCTACTATTGATCACTGAATACATTTACGACTAATTCTCACGGTCATTTTAGCAAGCTGTGATCACCAAGGTGAGGGCTGACTGCTTTACGTGGCATTAAACAAAACTGCCTGACGCTCACCGTTAGTAAGCTCACCGGTTGTGCACAATAACATGGCCTTTTCACGTTATGCTTCCACCTTGCAAACGCAACACCAAGTAACATTACAAATTAATTAATGCTTACTTTGCGTTGACCTACATCTAGGTGCAAAATTACAATTCATTACTGTACTGCCACCATAACGTTACTGGACATACATAGTGAACTTGCATCAATAGGGATCACATAGCGAGACAATAAACACCATATGGTATAGTCACGAACAGGGTTTCTGTCCAGCCGCTATCTGTTAGCTCGCTAACAATACCCATGTCAGACACATAATATGAAATAGCCCTATTTAAGTGCACAGTAAAGCAGCAAGACATGGATACGGTCTTGTGCCGAGTTTGAGACAAACGGACCATAATCTTGAAAATGTACAGCAAAATCAGCCAACTTCAACAAGAATATGCAGCAAACCGCTTTCCTGTAGGCAGCTCGCTAGCGTTAACTTTCCGTTCAGAGTGACACTGTTAGCAACTATGAATGAAGATACGCTGCCCGTTATGCAAGGAAGCATGACAAACAAAATTAGATCACGAGAGACCACTGCGTTTCTTTGACTGAATTAAATGGCTAGAAAACTTTGGTCACCCATGCATAAATAATCACAAAAATGTCAAAATCTTACTTTTTCCAATAAGCCATTCTTCCCGTTTCTCGCCGCCATCTTTTCTTCCTGTTCATTTGCTGTGATCTGGGAGAACATGATTGGCGAACAGCATAATTTCAGCATCCAATCAGCGATGAACATAAACCATGAACGTAGACGGAAAACACGCTCCCGCTTCTTTCAACCACAACGCATTGTTAACATGCAGCGAAGATGTCCAAAAGTAGCAACAGAAAAGCTGTTCATGTCAAGTCATTCCTAAACCTGTATTTTTTCTGACACAAATGCGACCTGAACCAACTTGTTCTGCATAGGTAAACAAATACAAATAGATACAAACAGAACTATAAGGACATACTATACTGCATACATTCACTCCTCAACACTCACAAACACATCCTAATAACTTTGCACACACACACGCACCTGACTTACAGCACGTATACATCCCCCACTTCTTCATGGACTTGCCTTACATCTCTCCACACATGACATTCTTCTTTACCACCTATACATACACACAGCACATTGCCAACCCCCAGGCAAGCCACTTAGCTCTTGCGCTTTTTCAACACCATTCATCACTGTTACATCATCCACCCTCCCATCTTAATGCAACCCTTAGCCCCTTCTCTCTTATGCACAAACAGGCTGAGAAACACACGATTTGACTGCATTTTTTACACTCAGTAACCATATGCATTTGACAATAAAATATTGTATCCTTGTAGGAACTGCCAGAACATCTCTGTAGACTCCAAATATATTTTATGTAATAATTCCAGTTTACATATTTTTCATTTTTCCTGATCGGCCTTCAACCAGTTGGTGTATTTTGCAGTCAGAAGTCAGTGCTAAGGTTTTAAGCGCTTTAGTTTTTTTTTTTTTTTTTTTTACCTCAGAACAATTGCCAGAATCTTAGTGAAAACTTATTATAAATTAATACAAATTATACATAACAGCAGTTGGGGAATGAGGCTCCATGTTGATGCTAGATTCACACTGCACCATGAACCTTGACAAACAGTTAGTACATTAGACAACATTCAATCTCGGAGGGTTGAAAACACTTGAGTGGGTTTATTTGATACTGAAAAGGTCACAAACAACCCTTGTTGAATACTGACCCGACTCATTTCAGGGTACTCTCAACTGGGATAAAACAATGACCCAGGGAAGATACTCACTTGTGTAATAAAATATAAGATCTGTCTTATTATGCTACACATGTACAAAACATGACATGATTAGTACAGGTCATTGCAGTGATAGTGTTCAATTGAGGCCTTGTACACAGGTAGCTGGGCATTTATGAAAATGGATAGATTTTCTTCCTCTGTATTCAAAAACAATTCCATCCACACGATGCTCAAAAAGAGTGGGACTGTCACAATGCCAAAAGTCTTGTTTTCTCTGTGTACACGTGGTCACTGAAGTTTTCAAAATGGTGGATGATTGACACAACCACATAATAAAAGTATTTTCATAAATACCCGGCTGTGTGTGCATAGGGCCTGAGTTGAAAGGAGACAATCCAAAGTCTTGAAAGGCCATAAATAAAATCAATATTAAATCTTGTAAAAAAAGATCTTACAAAAAAACAGTAGGTCCTATCATTCATTTGATAATTAAATTAGAGTATATTGTGTATCATCTATGCTAAATACAACATACATGCCAAATCACTGGTGCTTGACAAATGGAAGACAGGCCAAGTGCGTTAAAATATTGAAAAAAAAAAAATTCTCTTCTTTGCATCCGAATGAAGTTGTAACATTATGAAAGAAATGTTCTGTTCAAAATCATAACAGGAACAAACCATCATCCTGTCCATATACAGTACTGCATAAAATACACATAATCTAGTGACACCTCATACATTCTGCATTTTGATTATCGTAAAGAGACCAACAAAAAGACAACTGTTAAGAAGAGGTCATTTTGGCACATCCAAAATTCTCTCAGTACTAAATGATGGATCTGTAGTCTATTGCAGTGAATCTATAAAGATCTAATGGTGCATATCAAAATATTTAAACCCCACCAAAGTGGTGTGGTATTTACTGTAAGCGGTCATGATTAAAGCTCTTTTGGCATATGATGTACATAGATATACTTCAGCAGAAAATGTGTGTGTGTGTGTGTGTGTGTGTGTGGGGGGGGGGGGGGGGTCTGAAAAGAAGAAAATAGCCCTTTGAAAAAAAAGCTGAATATATTCTAAGTGTATGTCCAAAAATAATAGAAAGCCTGAAATTAATCCAAAACAAATCTCTACAAGCAACATTTTGCATCATGGCCCTCCCATAAAATCACAATGAGCTCATAATTTAAGGTATTAAAGCACTGAACTTGTTAATTGAATAGTCTACTGAACAAACACAAACATGTTTGCCCACCCCCTCTGGTCAACAGTAATTACACATTCCTGTGTTTGTACATGAGAATGATCAAAGTTCAAATCATAGCTCAGGATGTTCTACGTTACAATATCACATTTGCAATGCCTTTCACTAACTTCATTATGCTACACTCCAGATAAAAGGCTTTTATCTGATGCAGTATAGCAGTGAGACTTGAAACATTTTGCATGTCCTCCAAGTCATAATGCAATTAAAAAAAAAAGTACTGAAATATCCAGGTCAGTACAAAACCTCTGACTTTCAGTTGGCTACATGGGTTCTCTTACTTTGTAAGAGCTTATGTTTTCTTAATAAGACAGTAAACAAGAAAATGATAGACTTACTCCATCAAGACAGCTCTCCAAACCTGAATTGACCCCTTCACCTTCATATATTTCCTCGCATTCATAAATGTGCACAGAAAATGCTGGGTAAATGAGGAAAAAACAAAACGCAAACTAGTACCAAATTGAATTATTTGAAAGAAATGAAGACGAATTAAGCTCAATCGACATGAAATAATGTTTTGAGATATTGCTATTGCTTGTCAAATAAACAAACAAAAACTAAACTAGTTCCCTCTTAAACCATCTATTCGCTGTCTCACTGGCTTGACATATTTGTGGAATGCAAATGCTACAAGTAGAAGAAAATAAAAGTAATAAAAATAATGAATGTTTGCTTGCAAAAAGGCGAAGAACTATAAACAGTTAAGTGTAATTAAAGTGCTCTTTCTTTTTAGAGATTCTTCCTGATCTACGTGGATTGTTCTCCGTTTGGCTGTCTGGTGAGGCCCACGACCGAAGGGGATACTTGTCGGGACTTGTCTTCTGTCTGTCCATTTTTTGACGTTCCTTGTCAAACTGTCTCTGGAGCCGGAGCGCGAGCTCTCGGTCCTCTCTCTCCTGGTGGAGCCGCTGCATGTACAAGTCCTCCTCTCGGTCGCAGGCCTCCTGCTTGTTGCCCTGCTCCTCCATCCGGGTCCTCTTCACCTCGCTTTCCTCCTCCTCCTCTAAGTGTTTGGTCTTCTGACTCCGTTTCCTGCCCCTCCTTGAGGTAGGTCTGTTCTGGGCACAGTTCCTTGCGCTGGGCTCCTTCTGCTGGTCTGGTGGGTTCAAACCTTTCTGATTGAAACAGCCGCCGGGTCCTGCATGTCCGTCGAACGCGGACTCCTTTTGCTCCACTTTAACGAGTGTGGCTGGGCCCTGCAGGTCTAGTTTGCCAGCGTGTTGGCCAGAAGTGCAACCTTGTGCCTGGTTTGCATGTTCAGCGTGTTCATTTTCAGAAGGCTCCAGTTTAGAAGGAGCTGCTGAAGACTGGCGACAGGACACTACATCCTCACCGGCAAAGTCATCAAATATCAGTCTGCGCTTGTTGCTAACAACAATTTTCTCCCTCACGGCTTCAACAGATCCTGGTTGTTTAGCACAAGTGCACAGGCTCCCCTGTGCCCTGTCCCGAGATGGGATACAGGAACACGTACCGCCTTCACCCCTCTCCTTAGCAGGCCTCTCCCTGGCAGCAAGCTCCTCTGCAATGGGGCTGGTGACGGTCCCCTTAGAGGTGACCTTGATGAGGCTTTGGCGATCCACCTCAATCTGCCTCCACTTCTGCAGGATGCTGGGGCTGGCCTCGTAGCTGGTATTCTTCTGTAGGCTGCGACTGAGGTTGCGTGGCGTGGACTTGACGATAGTGGGCTCCATCACGCGCCCGTCAGGCAACCGCTTGGGAGGGGTGCAAGGCGAGCAGACGATGGGCTTGAAGTGGTTCAGCTCCTCAGAGATGCTGTCATTACTTTCCGGGCTGATGGATCTCTCCGGCTTAGATGGAGGAACGGGGAACGGGGTGGAGGTGGTCAGCACGTTCCGCCAGGGGTGCCGGCGCTCGGGGATGAGAACCGGAGCAGACAGGGAACGACTGTTCTCTGATGACAGCAGAATCCCTGCATTGAAGCTATGCACTATACTGACCTAAGGTATACAATAAACATACACACACACATTAGAAGCTACAACTGTATCAGGCAGCCAAATCAATGTAATTTGTGGTTGTGTAATATGATTGTGTAGTTGAACTTCATACAGTTCTCACTCATCTTTTTCTCAGTTGTACATCTATGTAATCTGTTGCTATACTACTGCTACTGTACACATTAAACCACAATGTGCCTAATTAAAATGTAAATAAAAAGCTATCATAATCAGAAGAACACATAATACTACTACCACTAATCATAATATTAATAACAATGTCATCGTATGGTTTGAGCCTAGGTCTTACCTTGTCTGGCACGGGGGCATGAGGTAGCCCTCTCATTTTCCTTCTGGGCTCGTCTGTGTCAGTGCAGCTTCGGCTTCGCTTCACCAAACTGTTTGGGAGACTACAAGAAAAAACGGCTCACTGAGAGTCCTAGCAAACACATACTAGTACATTAGATAATGTGGATTTGCATGGCTAGATGGAAGAGCAGAACATAAGATCAGATCAATGTGCAACAGAAGTACACACACACACACACACACAACACACACAGTAAGACACGCAGACAGGTAAACTGCAGGACACAAACATACTGATGGGTTATGTGAATGTGTCTTTGAACGGCTGGATGACCAATAGAAAAAAGAGGAGATCCACGAGCGAGAGATGTAGAGAAGCCGACAGACAGACAGACACATAAGCAACAGGGTACAGAGAGCCACTGTAGTACCTTTTGCTAAAGGCTGGAGAGGTTCTTGTTTTACGGACAAAGGCCGATACATGCCTCGTCCTCCTGCCAATGGGCTCCTCGTTCTCGGAGTCGGAGAGCACTCCACATAACTGAGGAGCATCACAAAAGAGACTCGGTCACAAAGTAACTTCTATTTAATGATGCCAACAACATGTTGCTTGTCAAAAAGAATAAATAACACACAAGGATTGTGAGCTTTGGAAATTTAGATAAAATGCTGCTATACACCTTTTTGAATGCAATCACAGTGATGTAGTGTATTATGAAATGTGTAGTATTTTACCAATTTTAAAGGTACTAAATAACTGGACAAATCTCTTACCGGGTCTTGAAAGTGTTTTGTGGCATTCACTTCTTCTTTTCTATGAAGAGCTGCTTTTCTTTTCTTCTCGTCCTTGCCCTCATGTGTTCCCGTCTGTTCATGACACAACAAAATAGACCTTCACCTTTAAACAACATATATTGACAGGAATTTGCCATATTGGTGTGTGTGTGTGTCCCGACAAACAATGCTAAAAACCACCTGTATATTATTGAACATGGCTGGCAAACACAGTATTACACCTGGAATTGCTGTACCTTCAGTTTCTGTTTGTCATGATCCTGTCGGACGTCTCCTGTCTTGCACATTTTTGCCAGTGATCGGAAAATCTCTGTGGATTAAGATTATCCAAAGAGAGTTCACAATTAACAAAGGCAAATTTAGTTTCTTGTTAACAAATTCCATGTCTTTAAACCTGTATTCCAAACATCAGAAATCCTGTTTTTACATTCACGGATGGAGCTATTTTTTGTTGTTGTTGAATAGGAATAACCCGATATGGTGTTTACTTGTCCACTTTAAATAGTGTTCAAGTAATGTAACCCCTCCCACAAAACTGCACACATGCCTGGACTAGTTATTCCTGTTGAGAATTTGCCCAGGCAAGTAACCAGATGAAACTTCATAATAAGCTAGTGGCGATTTCAGTACCCTTGTGCGGGTGATTTAATATATCTTACCAACCATGTCATGGGACTTAATGTCCCCAACGGAATCGCTACAGAAACAAAGTCCTTAATTACCTTCTCAAATCAATCAACTGTCCTCTCAGCTACTTGTCACGTGACAACGATGTAAACAACTCATCGTTCCCAGCGCAAGTAGTTTGAACGTATTTTATAAAGTCGAATACTGATTGGAATGTGCAATCATGACACGACTAAGCTTAGACTTATACCAACACATTTGCTGACGCCATGTTACGAGGGGTCAAAACAGCAACTTGCATTTTTTGATATTCAGTAGCCTAGCCGAACCTGAATCAAGGAAAGCGCTTTTCAAAAACTGACGCCCTTTAAACTTTATTCAAAACTTCAAACAGATTATATGTACTGTGACATGAATAGACTGACTAGATAAGTCATTATGAATTTGCATGGTCATATCGGCAGTTAGCTGTCAAAATAAAAGTGGCGATGATACCTTCACCCACGGCCTCTCCTGCTCGTTGCTCCAGTCTACGCTTGCAGTTGTCCGGATAACTCTTCCGAACCATGTCCCAGAGTTCGGTGTCTACCAGGCTTTTCTCACGGGACTGTTTACGGGCCCAGCTGGACACTCGTAACCGGCAACGGGGACAGCATAAACTAAACTCCAATGTCCGCTCGAAACAATGCAGACATACAGAGTGCCTACATGGCATAGTCACGGGTTCCAACAAAATATCTAAACACACCGGACACCTGACCTCCTCTATAGTGGGCACCCGTGCAGGTGTGCGAATGCAAGGTACTGTAGCGGGCCTGGTTCTTCCTCGCTGTCCTAATCCGCTGCTGGCGGATTTGGCGGACCCCATCGCCGCCATTTTCATTGGTATCTCCCTGGCTGCCTCTAGTTTTGAAAACAATCCCCGCCCAACCAATGTATCAAGGGCAAATGAGACGGGCTGCACAGTTCCTAACTGCGCGAATGTACAAATCTATACCGCGCATGGATAGGTAGAAAGAGTTTACGTAAATGCAATTTTGACGTGACGTATTGTTAATGTAACAAGTAACTGCGCTTCCCTGACATGGCATGCGATGCGCAGTGCTTCTACATGTAGACTAATTTACATATTTTATATATTTTTTTGCTTTATTTTAGTTTGAGTTAGTGTTTGTTTACATTTATTTTTGGCTTTGTATCTGTCACTCTGACATTTCTTGTATCATTTATTTTTGCTTACTGATATTTGTGTAGTATTCTTTCTTATATTAAATCTATCACTCCTTTGCATAGTTCACAACATTGGCCTCATCATGCACACCGTTGTCACAGATGGAAAAAAGTGAAAGTGAGAAAGATCTAATGACAAACCACCAGGAAGTAGAAATTACTACCATTGGTTGATTTGAAAATAGGTTTGTTATTACTTTATTGGCTACTTACAAGGTTTTAATTCTCTTTAATTTTAACGTTTAGACTCATTAATGTTTAAACTCTATAGTAGGCCTATACTGTCAACATGTAGGCCTACAAGAGTTCTGTGAGTGAATGGGGCTTCCCAAGGCCTACTGTAGGACAGGCATTAATATTATCAGACATTAGGCCTTTATGGAGCCAAATCTATGACCTTGTTGAATGCTTTTGAAGTGCAAGAGTGTGCTGCCAGATTCTGGCTGATACAGGAATATAGGTTGTAGCTAATCTGGCAAGGCTCAGGCAGCCTTAGATGAATTGAGTGACTCTTGGATCCATCTACTTTGAGCCCAAAAAGTGATTGTCTTATCTTTTATCACAAAAATATTTAGCAGGTATGGTGACAAAGTGTGCTACGCTCACAGCTTGTTTGAGTAGGCCTAACAAAACTTGCTTTTTGGGTGAACAATACTGTATGTCATGATTCATATAATGCAATGTATACTCTTACAGAACAGCCTACACAGTCAGAGGTATATTTATTTTTCTGAATTTTTGTTTTCTGCACATGGCTCCGCAAAATAACAACATTGAGGGTGGAAACACATTTGAGGTTCACCTGCCGCAGTGAAAGCTCTTTCCGCTCGCTATATGCTTTAGTACAACGTGCAACCTTTACTGTACTTAATATAATTACATTTCTACAGTTTATAGTAGTATGGGGCGTGTATATAAATTCCAAAAGGGAAAATGTATTGAAACAAACATGAATATAAATATGTGTGAATGTGAATTCAATACGAAAAATTCTTATAATTCTTATTCTTATCTAAATGTATATAAGTTCTCAAATTGTGTTCATATAATATTCAAATAGGCAACAACTCTGATCCCATTGATTAATTCAATAATTTGTCCGACACAGCGGCAGAGGACCCATTTTGTTAATTTGCATAACGAGCTCTCTGCTGCCATCTACTGGACTAGAGAGGGCACTGTCTGTTTTTGTTTTGTTCTCCAAGCTAGCGCCGCCTAGTATAGTGCTGTTTCGTTGATCTCCGCAAAGATGTGAAAGCGGCTAATGCAGCAGGCTAACTAAACAGGCACTACATTCAGAAATATGAAATTGTATCGAAAGAAATTACATGATTTATGCAGAAGGCTTTAAGATCTTCTCCAAACATGTTCTCTAATAATATGTCCATATTCATCAATAGTTTCAGTAACTTCCAAAATAGTCAAGGCTTAATGACTTGTCACTTGAAGTCATACTAGAACCCTGACTCTTCACAGACTTGAGTGTCTTGTCTAGTCTGTCAAATCTGTCACTAAAGTTCCTACATTTTCAGCTGTTGCATATGAATCACAGTAATGTTTATTCTACCCGTGGTTCACAGGGAGCTAAATATAAGAGCAGACAGCATCCAGAGTCTGGCGTGATGTGGCCTGAATGCATAAGATATGACTACTATACTATACTATTGCTGTACTGGACAATTATAGTCATATGCATTAACCACTAAAAACAAACAATATTTACATTACCCATTAATTGCATGATTCAAGATGGAATAGAAATGGGATTATAACTTCAGCCAAATGTCTGTTTGGTGAAGGTAGATTGCAAAATGGTGCATACAACTTAGTTGTGTCAACAAGATAAAGGTGTCGTTTGCTGTTCACCTTAACCTGCGAACGTCTCTCAGTGAAAAGTTGACCTATATGAGTAATCCACTCAAACAAATTAAAAGATAAACATTATCTTCATTTGCCTTTATTGTGTCATTGGTTATTTCATATTATTTCATTTTAATGGGAAATTCTGTGGCTGCAGAGCTCATCTGTTGTGCGGTCACAGTACTCTCCGTCATCACAACTTTGGGATGTTGTTTTTGTATGTTTTTAAAGAGGAGGTAGTTTAAAAAGAAAACATATTTGAGATGAGTCTACTCCTGCCCTTACTAGACCAATCATCAGTATAGCATTAGTCCATCAGCAAAGGGAACATGTGTACAGGACACTTGCTGAGGGTCGCCAGTGTGGAGATTAGGTCCTCTGGCAGATTGGAATCACAAGAGTGGAAATGAACTAAGTAAGTGACAGTATGTGACTCCCCATCTTGGTCAAATATGTGACAGGCAGCATCTGCAAGGAAAACACATTATAAGCTTCCTCAATGGCAAATATGATATCTGAAGAGTACTTTTGAGTACCAAAATCCCAAACTTTTGAGATTTGAGAAACTTTATATTCTACAGAATAATAAACTCTGTGTAAGTCCTTCAGAGACAACCTTACCCAAATGCAGCAGCCACACAGCAAAGGTAAACTTACATGAAAACAGCACCCACACACTTAAGGTAAACTAAAGGTAAACTGACCTGAATCCAGATCCCTACATTAAAGGTAAACTTACATGAATCCCCCCCCCCCCCCACCCCCCCCCCCACACACACACACACACATTAAAGGTAAACTTACATGACCCCCCCCCCCCCCCCCCCCCACACACACACACACACACATTAAAGGTAAACTTACATGAATCCAGCCCCCCCGCATTAACGGAAAACTTACATGAATCCAGCCCCCCCGCAGCTGAAGATTGCAAATGGAAACTCAGCAGGCAGACAGAAGCGTCTGCAGACTCCTTTGTAGTCCACACAGTTCCAAGGCAATGCAATGGCCGCAGCTTCTGCCCCATCTACACCCACAAATACAATTGAAATGTTGATTAATGTGCATTGTTCCTTTTAAATGAACTAAATAAATAAAAAAACATTTGCACATTAGAATGTAGAGATGATGGACTTTATATAATTGGTTTCATCTACATATACTGTAAGCTGCTCCTTAGTATTTGAATATTAAATCTTGTTGTTTTCTGTCATGCTGCCCCAGTCTGGATCTCTACAGTAACTGTAAAGTCATTTGAGAATATCGATCTCTTGGCAAGGTATAAACAACATACAGTAGATCTAACAGTAAACAACAGTAAGTGACATATTAGAGCATAACTGAATGACCATCTTTACAATGACCCAAATACATACAAAAGGTAACTTGTAGGTATTCTAAACTTGCATCATCCACAATGTAAAATGAGTGAAAGCAAATTTGAAGCTCACATGTGATGGACAGCAGCACTATCAGTGCCAGCAGCATGAAGCGTTGATAGATCATGGTGTCAGCTTGCCTTGAAGTCGTTTGAAACACTCCTGGACCCTTGAAGAGCTCCAAGTGTGGTCGTACAAATGAGTTTGAGTGGACGAGGGACGTTCGAGCGTCCGTCACGGTCACGCCCTTGTGCCTCAAATAAGACCCTTTAATTAAGAGATAAGATTATGAGCACGCACTCAAATGAATGGGCCATATTGTATCTGCACAAGCTGAGTGCCTCTCATTAACCAGGTCGCCATCCAAAACTCCCTTCCTCAGAGAATCTCTCTATGTCTCCCTCAGTAAGGGGTCAAGAAAATTAGTTTCACCTGATCACACACACATGTCTCAAGGCAGAAATCTCAGAGTCCAAACTTAGGTTATTAATATTGGAATTTCATGTCTAACTTAATTAGGGTCATGAATACCAGATTAATAGTTAAAATGTTGTATATCGCATCACATAGAGACTGATAGAGCAAAAAGAAAAGTCGTGATATGAGTTTGTTTTGAGTTTGATTTATTGTCATTCTCACAGGTCTACATGCTAATACACCATCATGACAGAGCTGCATGGGGTTGTGCACATGCTTGTGGATTCCATGAGTCAGATTGGTATATTGGAATCACATGGATGATGGGGAGACGTGGCTGTGTCACCTCTATACGTTTTAGTACACATGTGCAACACAGCATCTGGAAAAAGAGAGAAATAAGTCAGGTATTTCGTCAAATATTTATCAAATAGTTTATCGAACCGTTTAGACAACTACACAAAGAGTTTATACATTATAGAAATTGACTGAATTGAGCTGTGTCCTTTTGCTCAATGGTTTCGTGGCAAAATGAAAAATCCTGGAAGCAACATTGTGATGGATGCACAACAGTGGCCTGGAAGCACAGTCAACATGTGTAATCCTGAATGTGGTTGTCCACTGGCAAAATCAACTGAATAAGTTGGCTAAGCTCCAACATTTGCATTTGACTCCAAACTTACACAAATCCTTTAGCGCAGCCGAAAGGTCCGAAAGGAAGTTCAGCTTCCAGACACACGGGTCTGCAAACCCCGTTGTAGTTGGAGCAGCCCCAGGGCAATGCAATAGCGGCACTCAGTCCATCTGTCAAACACAAAAAGACAAACAAATGAATAAATAGCATTAATAAGTAGTATCCCTCTGACAGAGGCAGTATAATCTAACAATTAAGTGAAGTTTAAGTCACTTTTTAAAGCCCTTAATAATTTATATTTCTTAATATGACATTCCTGTAAATGTTGTGGCCTGTCTTGTGTTGTACTGTTTTCTTGTCTCACGCAAAAATCAAGCAAATTTCATGTTAAATGCATTTCAAATGCAGCTCTTAAAATAATCATCAGCTTGTCAAGATAATCTCTTCCTGATCCTAAATTGAGTCCATATTCCACATTAACAAGCTAATCTCCCTGAGACCTCTTTAGAAAGCAGAATCAGACTCACAGGTGATCGATAGGAACAGCAGGAGTGTGAGGAACAATAAGCGCTGACTGATCATCATGCTGTCTCTCCTCCAAGATTTCCACAATTGTCCCAGATGTCTGTGTACACGAAGTGTAGTCATGAAAATGGGTTGAGGAGTAGGAGGAACATTGCAAGGCAAGACTAGTCACACCCTTGCAACTCAAGATAAAAACATTCACAAACGTACTTAAGGTACGAGACTATGGTGAATAGAGTGCATAGTATTTAAATGAGCTCCGCTGAAATTCTTTTTATTATCTGGGCTTTGATCCAGACTTCTTTCCTTGTCATAGGACAGCAGCTTGAGAGGCAGGAACATTAGATTCACCTGACTGTTGACGCATGCCTCACAGCTACAATACTGGGTCCATTCATTTGTGAATCTCTGCCAAGAGGGCTAGAAGGCAGGTCTTTGGCAAACCTTAACGGTGTGTTTTTAATCTTTCAATCCTATGCATTTGTGTTAAAATGTTGTAGTTGCAATTTCTCTATTTATTTAATTTACACTATTGTTTGAGTTGTAAAATGCAAAAGGCTTACCATCTGAATCCTTCAAGTTATCTACAATCAGCATAGTCAACAAGAATAGGTGATGAGGACTTAATGCTAAAAGCAAAGTTTCCTGATATGCAGATTGAGCCTAAACCTTTCAAAATGCTGTCAGGTTTACAAGCTTTCTCACCCTATCAAGTACTTAAAATTGTTTTTACTTGAAAAATTCTATTTGTCTTCTTAATAGTTAAATAGAGTGAGTACGCTTTTCTGGTGATCTAGTTGAATGCATTCAGCTATGTTGTTATTGAAAGGTAGGCCTACACGTTGATAGTAACGATTCTCCTTTAGTCCAGCAGGTGGCAGTGAGCAGAAAAACTGGCATGCAAGTACGGATGCGCAGAAGAAGATAGCAATGGCTGTCTCCTGTGAATCAGAGTGGTGACAGCTGCAGTTATGGAAGTAATGGAAATATACATCCTTCTAACCCGAGTCTCTTTTTAAATATAACTTTGCTAATATATGACGGAAATATGATGGAATGTCTCATACATTTTGCACACCGGGAAATATAAATACTGTAACTTTTACTGACGCTGAGTTAACTTGACAGCTAGGAGACTACTTGTCATCTTCAAATAACGTTAAAAGGTAACGTTAAGGCCGCATGTCTTCTTAATCTGCTGTGTCAGGTATCAAAACTGTTGCACATCTAGTTTCAACATCATTCTGTCTGTAATTTGTCTTAAATACACGTGTTGACTTACTGACAATGACAACTGTTCAGCTCAAAGTCCTTGCAGATAGTATGCATTATGTAAGTTAGCCTATGCATGATGGAATAACGAACCCTGCACAGTTACCTAACCTACTTTGTTCTCTTAACACTTTTTTTATATCCAGTCTTATTTGTAAAGGAATCACAGTGTGTGTGTGTGTGTGTTCGATCTTTTCAGAATGACTCTAGGTAAGACTGCTGTTCGGGTGGTGAACTTGGGTCGTATTTCCTATGGACAGGCACTGCAGGTGCAACAAAAACATGTCCGTCAGCATCTGGAGAAATCATCAGAGATACCAAACACTTTACTTTTGTGTGAGCATCACCCAGTGTACACCATTGGGATCAGGCAAGCCCCGTACCCACCTGAGGAGGAGAGAAGACTGAAAGACCTGGGTGCTGAATTCTTTCGCACAAACCGGGGAGGTCTCATCACTTTCCATGGGCCTGGTCAGCTGGTGTGTTACCCCATCCTCAACCTTGGGTGCTTTAAGAAGAGTGTGAGGTGGTATGTGTGCGAACTGGAAAAGACTGTAATCGAACTCTGCAGTAAATTTGGGATCAAAGCTGCGACATCTCCGGACACAGGTGTCTGGGTTGGGAACAACAAGATATGTGCCATAGGTGAGTGGCCTTTCTGGCAAACACAAAGCCCAGGGTGGGTAGGATGCAAAGATATTGGAGGATTGCTTGACACTAGCAGTCCAGCACTATTTTATTGTTCGTTGGCTTTGGAATTTATGTTGTCTACCTGGGGTTGCCTTTTGAAAGAAAACTTACTCATCAGAGAAAGATACAATCACACATGAAAAATTTTCATGACATAAAACACAAATTTACACAGTACAGATTTATGATCTAATGTCAGAGACTTGGGTATATCTCAGCCGTTTTTACGTTTTAAAAATATATTGTAGATTTAATTGTTGACTTGCAAAGTGGTTTTGCCTTTTGTATGTTTGAAGTTTTGCTGCTTGATGCCCCAGTTTAAGCATTCTCGGCTAGTTTTTCAGTCTTTTTTGTTTGTCCAATGCTATTTACGCTATCATACAAATTTTTTGCTTTCTTTGTTTCTGTGTGCAGGGATTCATTGCGGCAGGTACATAACATCTCATGGCATAGCTCTGAACTGCAACACTAACATGGACTGGTTTGACAACATTGTGCCCTGTGGAATTGTGGGTAAAGGAGTCACGTCGCTCAGTTTAGAGCTGAGGCGGGATATCAGTGTAACGGACGCCACCCCATACCTTCTGGAAAGCTTTAGTGAAAGATTCAATTGCCATGTGCAGTGAGACCATGGTTATGCTGGTTATGTGCCATGGATGTTTTGTTTTTTAACTTCATTTTAAGTTGTTCCACCATGAAGATCTAATGTCCGCTAAGAGTGACTTCTTTTTATCCATAACCATGGAAATATATTAATATAATATGGATTTGAATGTAATTTATTACAGTACAATTAACATCTCCAGCATGATGTGTTATTGTTTTTCTTGAGCAAATGTGGCCTGGTGTGAATATTTATGGCCATCTTGTGTCCTTACTTTCTGCTTTAGTTGTTGAAGGCAGTAGGTATCAGCCAGGTAGCTTTGGATGTCTCATCCATCAGAAACCTGCAGGTTTTTGGTTTAAGTAGTTTCACCATGAAGATCAGATGTCCACTAAGAGTGATGTCCTTTTAAGGTGAGCTGAAACACAGCAAAAGATGACCTCCATAGTTCAACACAGTGCTTGAGTATCATATCTAGCAGTCAATACAAGTTTTGATCAATTTGTATTTAGATTAGCCCTCACCTGGATCTGGTATAACATAGGTTCTGTTGTCAAGCATCCATTATGCCTACCAGGTTATCAACTTAATAAATAGATAACTAGATAGATGTGGCATTTGGCCAGTCTGGTTTGTGCCACTGCAGAGCCTCAGAGGGTTTGAAATTGCATGCAGCCAGAAGTGCTTAAAACTACTGGTGTGGTCTAATCAACATGGGAAGTGTTAAGCTGGACAAATTTTGACAATCTCATCCAGTCACCAGTCTTCATGTTCTTCATTGGGCCTGTCTTTGAAAAAAGCCACTCTTTAACCATGGTCCTACAGAAGGATTCTTCACTTGCTAAAGGAGACTCAAAGTTGAACTAAAGCAGATTCAGGGGAACTAAATGACCAGGTCACTGCTGCTCATCTGTCCATCACTGTATGAAGCCTGTCCAGATCAATTAACATAATCTTAACAATAAACACATCTTAAGCAGGTATGAAGGCCTCTCGATGGATCAGCAGAATGCACTTAAAAAGAAATAAAGTATTTGGTAAAACATAGAGTGAATTGTTTTGCTATCTAGGTTGCATCTTTTTTATACTGACAGCACTCTGTGACCACCACCAATTCTTCTATGGGGTTGATTTGGGCCAGAATATCTCTTTAGATTTCTGGAATTTGCAGTTGTTTGTTGCTGTTTAATTCCCCTCTTTGAGTATAGATATAAGTATATATACTCCTTGGCTCCCATTAGGGAAATTTGACTGTATTTAACCCCCACCCCCACCACCAAAAAAAATAAAAAATAGTGCCACACATGCACAGCACACAATGACGGTGACGGGTTAGGTATCTTGCCCAAGGGCACCTCAGACATGGATGTGTGCATGGGAGAGCAAGCCTCATAAAATGAGGCACACAAAGAAAGTTTCCCTCCAGAAACACACTGAGATTGTTTTCTGACAACCTAGCATTTTTTCTGGCCCAACATTTTTCTTTCAATTTTTTTTGTAAAACTGTATTTCATTGTGAATACCACATAGGCCTAGTGGTATTTTTTCAGATAAACAACATGAAAACATCTACAGTTGGATCTATAAATCCAACAGGCTAAAAGGTTTAGCATCATTTCACTGAATTGTCATGCTGTGTCATGATGATGAGTCATAGGGAATGTGTTTGTTGTTGACATTGACAGTTTAATAGTCATGTGATGGACTGAATGAGATACCAGATTGTGTCCTCTGTGAGCCTACAGTTATATTTGTGTTTTTTGGTGTTTTTTATGATAATAAGTCACAAAATGTGTAGCATTAGTAAACATGTTCATACCATCATTTCCAGGAGACCTAAATAATATAAATTAGCATATTCATTTATGGTAAATGATTGCTTATTTGTAAGATCTTAATGGTTGGTCTTCATTATCTTTTGTGTGACAGAATAAAAGTTAAAAATAATCTAATGGAGAAAAATTGTTGAGCAGAGACACTTCCTGCATACGTATCTCATTATGTGAACACAAACCTATGTCCATAAATTAGCAGCCCGATAAAACACTAGGCTGTCTTGCTGAGCTGACATCAGTCAGGAGTGCGCACACGCTCAAAGCTAAATGCAGCATCCACCCTGAACCACTCTTTATTATTTACTGTGAAATGGGTTCATTCGGGTCAGGGTTTTACTGCCTCCTCAAAATTCACCACCTCGCTCCCTCTCGGCAAAGAGCCTATCTCACTCAGAGACGGAGGAGATGGGCTTTTTTTAATAACTCCCGCCGCTCTCGCTAAAGACGCCTGTTATGTAAACATGATTAATTCGCTGCATGGCTCCTCTAAGTGCCAGATCTGTGAGACCGTGGCTGTGATTTATCGGCCAGATTTGTATCAGTCGCCCGCCTCGGCGCGAAGTAAACAGTAAGTTGTTCTCAGCGGGGTTTTAGGTGAAATCCACCCCGTCTTCCCAGGCGCTGGAAAGGGACGTGACACCGCAGCATCACAATAAACAACCTTTCCCGCTCAGAGCCAAAGTCTTACATCAAGGTAACGGATCCGAGACGACATCAGGAAATAGATTCCCTGAGATGTCTAATCTGAGAGTGCAATAACCACAGGCTGTGAAAGTGGAGGAGCCAGCCAAAGCCCTACCATCCTGTGTGTGTGTGTGATGTCTGAAAGCTAAAGACCACCGTGCGGCTTAGCCGCGACGCTTAATCCAAAATGATAATTTTGCACTTGTAACACAAAAGAAACAGCATGTTAGTTTGTTTGTGCTAAAGCACTTAAGCGACGCCGAAAGGTCAGCGCCAACGGGGTCAAAGTTCAAGAACGCCGGCGCCGGCTACAACGCGACGCCAAGACCAAAATGAAGGCGCCGCTTCAGAAAAACAATTGGCTAACGCGCGTCAGAAGCGTTGGACGGTGGTCATGTGTAAGCGCCTTTAGCCCTTGTCTATTCTACTCTATTCGCGCCGATGCCCTGGTGGGGTGAGAGAGGGAGAGATTATATTTATCCCTACTCAGCCAGGTGTGAACACACAGCCAGTCATTCGACCCAAAAGGCCTGTTTTGGCACCTTTTATGGCCGGGGGGGAAAATCATTGGCATCCTTTTTCTTCCCACTAGATGGCAGTGTTAACAAAGCGAAATGTCATCTCTCTGATGAGGGAGAAATGTGCAGATGAGCTTGTTGTGTTTGATTTATATTTTGGTGCAGTTTGGAGGGTTTCACTCTTTATCCAGTGGTTATATTGCACAGGGTGTTGTTCTGATGAAACCAGCTGGTGTGTACATGAAAGCTCATCAGTAGCCAACACCAGACTTCATCTCTGATATCAGGTGGGACCTGGATTGCAGTGACCCCAGAACATTCATTACAACACCACAGTGTGAAATTCTTTGCACAGCATGACAGGTTTAATTAGAAAGAGTCACTGACGAGCAAACTCCTGTAGTCTCCAATACAGTGTTCCCAGTAGACAGGTGTCATTTCCTTTCTTTCAAACATGCCTCTAATAGCACGTGAAATATAAGAGCCCACTGATACGTTTTTTTCTGTCTTTCCTTTCAGTGAGAATGTCACTGTGCTAATTGCATGTTACATGCTAGGTGTGCATGTAATTTAACAAATGGCGTAGGTAGGCTGTGCATTCTTAAAGGAGACTCAAGTCTATAAAGGATGCTGCTGCTGCCTGTCTGCTGTTTCTGGCTCTGAGCCCTGTGATGGTTGTTGGTTGTTGGGTTCGGACCAACTGCAGCTCATCATATCTCCAGCAGCAGCGCTGGGATTAGTATGAAAAGATATGCACATGTGAATGAGGGCAGGCCTCGAAACAGCTGGCGTGGCCATAAATACGTCTATTACAATTCATCAGGAAATTGCCCAACTGACACTGGGATGAGCAGGCTAATAAGGACGCGTCCACTTGGTTCTGACGCAGCCAGCGGCTCCTCTCCACTGCAGCTGCAGGCAGGCCAGAGCGTTTGGGACTGGGAGGCGATGGGGGACTGTCTGCAGGACTGAAGTGTCTCTCACTGCTCCTAAGTGACCTGAATTCTTGCCTGGCAGTCGTTGGCTTTCTCCTAATGGCCCCTTGGAGGATTTTGCCGGCAGCCAGTTGGCTCTAATTCAATGATAAACAAGCGCCGCCACCACTGTCCCGTCCTCCTGCAGCGGCATCGTGGGCTGCTGCTCAGGCGTAGGGTGGTGGCAGTGCTAGGTCACATGACTCCCGTGGAGAGACAGAGAGAGAGAGAGAGAGAGAGAGAGAAAGCCTCTGTCTGTGATGTGATGGATAGACACAATGCCGGCAGAGACCCCACCCCATCACCCCACCCCCTCAGGCGTTTAATGAGGTGATGGCAAACGAGCTTCTGGAACTGGCAGGAACGCAGCCGTGTCGTCGCAGCTCAGACTCTCGTCCCTCGGTGGGAAACTGGGGGTGGAATAGAGAGCTGGTGACAGAGAACATGTGCTGCTGCTGTTCCGCAGTCCCCACCCCCTGTCGTCTGCCAAGTCTACTAACGGGAAAATCCGTTTTCCTGTCTCTCCATCTTTCTCTCTCTTTCTCTTCCTTTTTCTGTTCTCTCTCATCAGATGCAAGTCTTGCCATCTGGTCCACTCCCAGTCTGTGAGTCAAACTCGCTGAAAGCCAGCAAAAACAACACCACGGAAACCAAAAAAAAGGAGAAAACATGCCCGACTGTCAACTTGGCGTCTACGCTGACGGAAGTGAACAGTTGTTGTTGCGCGGCGCGAGCGGAGCTGTGGCACATCAAGTACACACAGTAACACAAATGTCTCTCACTCCTTTGACCTCTCGCACGGGAGACAAACGATCTTGCTGAGCGTTGCTGGGAAAAATAGCACTTCTGATTCCTCTCTGCATGGCGTGGTATGGTATGGTGGTGTAGCTAGCTGACAGTGGGACAGGCAGACAGGCAGAGGCAGGCCGTCACAGTGATGGTGGCTCAGCGTGGGGGGTCCTTCACGGAGGTGTCAGTGGTGCGTGAGCCGACTTGCGAAACATTCTGACACCCCCATGGCGCTGTGTGTGTGTGTGTGTGTGTGTGTGTTAGGGTAGAGGGGAAGAAGAGGGCAGAGAGAGAGAGGCGGAAGAAAAACCCAGTGCTGTCCATGCCATTGATTTCCACAGGCTGGGCTAAGTGAGAGATGTGGTCTAAAATAGCCCGTCATACCAACAAGAGGCAGGCATGGCCAGCTTTTCTCTTTGTGTGTGTGTGTGTGAGTGAGGGAAGCACAGAGGCCTCCAACACACCCACTTGAGGTTTGCTTTTGAGCTGGTGAGCGAGAGGTGAGATGCGCTCGATCAAAAGCACTCAAGCGGGGAGAAAATACCATGGACCGATAACAAAGACTCTGATCACCGTGGGTGGACTAAGTATTGTAGCTCACACTGAAGCTGTCCTCACTCCGATAGCCACCCACTGCTCTTCTGCTAAGAGTCCGCAGTTGAGTCACTATGCTCGGAATCTTTATCTTCAGGTGCATACAGTCCTAACAGCAAGTCATTGGACTAACATGCATTGGCTCTTCCTTTTACCTTAAGAGACTCCTCAAGGAGGGAGTGTTGAAGTTGAGATGCTTCTAGACACTGTTGCATCTTTATCTGAAGGAGAATCTTAAAGTGTGAAGATACAATTGTCATCTGCATGTGCAAGTTTATCAGAAAGCTCTGTGAAACCAATGTGTTTAACAAACAACTTTGACTTCTTCTGTACAGAAAATGTTCTACCAAAGACTTTATTGTCTCTGTGATTTTAGGGCTCGCAGTTACAGGAGTTGAAATCAGTTCCCAGCCTTTCCCATCATGGGAGGGGGAAATCACAGCTTGAGATGTTCTTCAGTAAGTCGACAGAGCCAGCCAGGCGTGAGCGTGTCTCGCCTCTTGCCTCTCTTGCGGGGGTGCACTGGCACTATTTTGGGCTTCTGCGCTAGCTAGCTGTAAGGCCCAAGAGTTGGCCTCAAGGTGAGGGTGAGTTAGGCTTTTTCATTGGGCTGTTTTTCTTTTAATGGGCCCTGCAAGGTGTGTTTTGCATTAATATGCGCAGCAAGACTCGCCATTGAATTAATGTAGTGCAAGGCACACACACACACACACACACACACACACACACACACACACACACACACATACACATACGCGCGCACACGCTTACAAGCACTCACCCGTGAACCATTAGCTACAGTGCGCTGAGCTTTTATCGATCTTCTCGGCGGTGGCTCCATGTTGTCTGAGAGCGATGCCGACGCTGTAAATTATTTATTGTCTTACACCGACGCTGGTCGTCTTTAACAACAATTACAGGCACATTTGCATCACGGCCACTCAGGAAGTGAACGAAACACAAGAGCCCCTTTCCAAAATGCACACGGGAGTCATTTCACAAACCGTCTGAGTATTTACCCGAAGGCAGAACCTGATATCTAAATAGGACTGCCAGAAATAGTTCACCTCATGTTTTTTTCCCCATCGTGGGATGAATCTATTTAATTAAATCAAAGCTCCCAGCTCTACTTTTCCTGCAGTTTTTGTAGGTCAGGCTTTGAAGGTCATAAAACAGCAAGCATATAGCAGGGTTGCCGTGGTAGTTGACCTTTGCTGATCATATGGTACAGTTCACGGGTCAGTGAGACAGTACAGAGATAAAACCTGTGTCGTGCATGTGAAGGACAAACGAAGGTCAGACGTACTGGATCAAGATTACTAATACACTTAGCTGGCTTTAGCTGTGGATGCCAGTGTGCTTTTTATCCGAAGTGGATTATTTAGTTTACCCCCTCAAAGAAGTTATTTCACAACACAATACTGAGTGTTTGTTTAGTTTGTGTCTTCTCTGCCGGTGACCTGCTTTTATTACCTCAGTGTAATGGCTTGGAGATCATACTGAGAGTAGCTGATAATAGGGAGAATTGCATGCCTTCTGCACCTGCAGATAACTACTACTACTGCCATGTACCTCCAGCCATAGAGCATTCAAGCAACATTCGTTGCTTTACGGTCTTGTCCTCAATATGCAGCAAAGGACTGGATGCGATGGAGAGAGAGAGAGAGAGAGAGAGAGAGAGAGCTCACTGAAGCCTTGAGAGAGTTGAGTGCTACACCACTACCGATAACCATATTAAAATGTGTAAAATGATGTAACATTTTCACCTTTGTGAGTAATTGTGGCTCACTATATTTTGGATTGTAATCAAATCCACATGTAACGTGTCTACAGAGAAAGTGTAAGCTTGGGAATGACATTGATGACTGCTGTACAAAGTGCAAATACACCACAACTGTACTGGATGCTTCTAAAAGATAGCTTCACCATATATGTGTATAATATTGTTATGTTCATACGTAACCTGAGTGCATACTTACCGGCTCTCCTGAGAGAGGAGTTGACTTGATTTGACCCTTGTTTTTAGTCGAGAGGCTGAGAGGTTCCTCTTTCTGTGTTCCTCTTCACAAAAGTGCTATCCACAGTACAGCACCTTTACTCAACAGAGACCCACATGAGGGTACATTTAAAGAACAAGTGAGAGTATGTGTGTGTGTGTGTATACTTGAATTTCCTCACTGGAAGTTGACCTCATGCTAACTGAGATATAGTACACTTAACCTTCATTCACATACCATTGGCTTTTTGCTCTGGGCACACGAGAGATCATCCCTATGCCCTCAGCTCAGCGCTAGTCAGACAGTCGTCAGCCGGGGAAAGAGAGGCGCTGCAGGGGGAGGTCTGCTATGATATTTGGTTATGAGTTGTGTAAGTATTGGCAGTAAATAAATCCAAGGCTTGGTACCCATAAATGTGTATTCTGGAAAATGTATTTGGTTTCTGATGTGTGTAGTTGTAGTTGTAGTAGAACGTTTCAGTGAAATAGTGAGTAAAAGCAGTGTTAAAATGATGTAACAAATCAAAGTATTTCAGTGGATTTACATGTTGCACATCTTCTTTTTTATATTCAGTCTAGATTGAGCCATCAAACCTCATCAACGTAGATACCCACAAGGCAGTCTCAGCACCAGTCCAAATCCATTTGAAGGCTTCCTCTTCCTCTTCTTCTTCTCCTTTTTCCTCTTCGTCTTCTGCCCCCAACCTCCATCCACTCTCTCATCCCTTTCTCACCCCCACCCAATCTCTGGAGCACTCAGCCGTGGGATTGGGCTTCTGGATGGGGCGGCCTCTGTAATTGGACTAGCGTGAGCGGGCCCGAGCGTGATTGACAGGGTGGGTCCGCCTCTCTCTCGCTCTCTCTCTCTTTCTCTCTCTCTGTGTTAGTATTCATACACAGCCACCAGGAGGCCAGATCAGGGCAGAGAGGAGAGAGAGAGAGGGGAAAGAGAAAAGAAAGAGAGAGAAGGGAGGGCCAGGAGAGAGTGAAACGAGGGAATGAGAGGAGGGAGAAAGACAGAGAGAGAGGAGAGAGACAAAATGCTGCCTGAGCAGGATCAGGGTCAGAGTGACCACCATGAGCCTCCAGAATGGGGCTGTTTGAACTGGTCACATGCTTCAAACGTCACATTAAGAGAACCCCCCCCCCCCCCCCCCCCCACAACACACACACACACACACACACACATAGTATGAGGTGATTTTTAGTTCCACCAAATTCTGCACACAGCACTGCTTTAAAGCCAGTATGGTTGCCGTGGTGACTCAGTAAATGACAAAAACAGCGTAATTAGCTGATTTGTGAATGGTTGAAAATGAGGATTAACAGTGAGTGCTGACGGCATGTGAGCCGCTGCTGCTCTGGTAGTCCACATATGCTGCTCTGTTCCAAAGGCTGTTGTGTCAGCCTGGCCAACATTCATAAACTGGAGGAAAATGTTTGAGACGTCTCATTGCTATTCCCCTTAAGCAGCGCTATGATCTGATAACGGCAGCACTTCATGCGGGGAGGGAATCACATGGGAGGCTTGGGGAGGCACTCCAAAAGAGGTTAGATGGGACATGCACACACACACACACACACACACACACACACACACACACACAGAGAGGCACACTACACACACAGACATGTTGACAGGAGGTTCCAAAAGCTGTTAGATGCACACACACACACACACACACACACCACACACACACACACACACACACACACACACACACAGACACACTACACACACAGACATGTTGACAGGAGGTGTTCCAAAAGCTTCATCATACACACACACACACACACACACACACACACACACACACACACACACACAGAGGCACACTACACACACAGACACGTTTGACAGGGAGGTGTTCCAAAGCAGTTAGACGGGATACACACACACACACACAGACATGTTTGAGAGGGAGGTGCTCCGAAAGCTGTTAGATGGGGCATACACACACACACACACACACACATCTGAGAGGGAGGCGCTCCAAAAAGTAGTTAGATGGGGCATACACACGTTGAGGGGGGGCACACATTTTAGAGCCGAGTAAATATTTCACAATTGCCCGTGTTCTTGGCCTCTGTGCAGAGCGTGACGAGGCCTTTTGCATCTTATGAATTTCATATCTCTCTCTCTCTCTCACACACACACACACACACACACACGTATACAGTTTATCTTTCTCTCTCTCATACACACACACACTTACACACACACATCCTTCTTTGTGTGTGTCTGAGGCTGAGGTTAATCGATTACCATCTCCTCCTTTGATCAGGCTCAAGGAAGGAAGGGTGCAGGGATGTGCCTCCAGCCTCAGGATCAGCCTAACGGTCACCACGGGAACCAGAACTCATTAACACACTAGTGAGACTCAACACATCCCTTTACTCTCTCTTCCCTCTCTCTCTCTCTCTCTCTCTCTCTCTAGTGAGACTCAACACATCCCTTTACTCTCTCTTCCCTCTCTCTCTCTCTCTCTCTAGTGAGACTCAACACATCCCTTTACTCTCTCTTCCCTCTCTCTCTCTCTCTCTCTCTCTCTCTCTAGTGAGACTCAACACATCCCTTTACTCTCTCTTCCCTCTCTCTCTCTCTCTCTCTCTCTCTCTCTCTAGTGAGACTCAACACATCCCTTTACTCTCTCTTCCCTCTCTCTCTCTCTCTCTCTAGTGAGACTCAACACATCCCTTTACTCTCTCTTCCCTCTCTCTCTCTCTCTCTCTCTCTCTCTCTCTAGTGAGACTCAACACATCCCTTTACTCTCTCTTCCTCTCTCTCTCTCTCTCTCTATGACTCACACATCCCTTTACTCTCTCTCCCTCTCTCTCTCTCTCTCTCTCTCTCTCTAGTGAGACTCAACACATCCCTTTACTCTCTCTCCCCTCTCTTTCTCTCTCTCTCTCTCTCTAGTGAGACTCAACACATCCCTTAACTCTCTTTTCCCTCTCTCTCTCTCTCTAGTAAGACTCAACACATCCCTTTACACACTCTCTCTCTCTCTCTCTCTCTCTCTAGTAAGACTCAACACATCCCTTTACACTCTCTCTCTCTCTCTCTCTCTCTCTCGTGAGACTCAACACATCCCTTTACTCTCTCTTCCCTCTCTTTCTCTCTTTTTCTCTCTCTCTCTCTCTCTTGAGATTCCCACATCCTCTCTTCCTCCTCTACTCTTTCTCTCTTCCTCCTACTCTTTCTCTTCTTCTCTCTCCCTCTCTTTTCTCCTGCTCTCTTCCTCTTCTTCTCTCTCCCTATCTCTCCTTCTCTCTTCTTCTCCATCTCCTGTCTTCCCCCTCTCTCTGCCTTCATCTCTCCTCTTCTCACCTTTTCCTCCTCTCTTCTCTTCCTTACCTCTCTCTCCTTGCCTCAATTTCTTTTCCTTGTCTTATCCTTTCTTTTTCCTGCTCTCCTCTCCTCTTTCTTCCGCCTTTCCTCCTTCCTTCTTTCTTCCTCCTCTCCTCCTCCGTGAGTGTCAGCTCATCCCTCTCTCCTCCCAGTGGCATGTGGCCCATGTGTGAGACAGGGAGGGAGGCAGGTGTGAAGGAGCGTGAAGGGACCCGCCCGCCTGTGATCTGCCATCTTCTCTTTTCTTTCACAGCTCTTTTATTCTACCACCCTTTTTCCCTCTCTCCTCCCTGGATTCTGTTCTTTTTCTCCTCTCTTCTAAATATGAGGAGTATGATGTATTATTTGTTGTAGGCACATTTTGTTACAATATTTTGTAATAAGTATTCATCCAATATAATTATTACTGAATTGCTTCTCAGGGTTATGACTAATTAGGCTAATTAATCGTGACAAATCAGTAAATCTATTCAAATGTATTACATTGTATTACAGAATATTTTCTCACTGCCGATTTCACAGTAGATAGAGACTGAGCAAGGGAATTGTGATGGAATAGAACAGACATGGAGGTGATTTCAGTGAAATCGCAAATGTGTTCATCTCAATGTCGTGCAGAAGCTAACATGCTCTGCTGGCTTTGTATTTTTCATTTTCACATTGAATGAAGCACCGGTGTGAAGCACCTTCCAGCCCTCACTAATCTCACGCACAGCTGTGGCATAGGAGCCCACGGAGGGGGGTGTCGATGCCAGGCACAGGGCAATGCGTCCAGCGGCCCTGCCCATTATCACAGCCTGGTGGAGGGCCCAGCTCGGCCACGCACCCAGCTGTGGGCACCTGTGGCGCTGCCTGTCTGTTTAACACAGCGAGTCTAACATCTGAGGAGTGCAAAGAGCCACTTGTCTGAATGAGACTGGGATGGAGACCCAGTCAGGGATGAACTCTCAGGGCCGTAACCAAGGTTACCAACATTCTGGAATGAGAATGGAAATGGTTGTGCTGTTGGTGAGGCACAGATGTGGATTCAGATTGAGCTCTCACAGACTGCTGTACTTGAAATTGTTCAGGAGTTTGGTGCACCTCCTATCTGTATGTTATCTAAGGTGACGGGAACTCTTTAGAGTCAAAGTTAAGGACACCAAGCTCAGATTCGTTTCACAATGACTAGCTGTAGGCAATAGGATCGGGCCTCTGTCTGTGTTAGACTCTGTATGATGCCTGTGTCTGACTACAGGCTTTATGAGCTAACAAAAACAAAAATCAATGAGGCTTTCTGTGCACTTCTCCTTAAAGAGGCAAGTTTGAGTTTTCTGTCAAAAACGAACAATCTAATTAGCTAACAACCACTCATTGCCAATAAGACTGACAGGTGAAAACTACATGTTGTCGCTTTCACGTTATTATTATCTTCTCATTGAAATGCATGTTTCGCACAGGTCCGAAAAATGAACCTGACAGAAAATGTTAAGACTCAAAAAGACTCCTGAGTGCTTGTTGCTATGGATACAAACAATGGGAATGAGAGACCAGGAGGAGGTGGTAGATTGCGAATGCTCGAGTCTGCCGACTTGACAGTCGTCAAGTGATATATATTTCTGTCTTTCTGTCACAGGAATAAACCCAATTAAGCTAAGTGGCAAGTGTTTTCAACATAGCTGTCACTTGGGCTTTGTTACTTATGAATGTCTTCTATCTCTAGCTAAAGATTGATGGAGCAGGTTCCAGGAAGGACACGGGGCAGAGATTCAGGGGGTAGGAGGAGGGAAGTATGGCAGACAGGATGGGACACATTGTACCTGGAATTTAATAGAAATTCTTCTCAGTGACACAATGACTTTCCCAGGCTCCAATGACATTCAGATAGCAACTGTTCTCAGTTGGGTTGTAAAAGAGATTGCTGTTTTCCAGCAAACCTTCTCCTTGCTTCACACCATCACACCGTGCATGTGGACCTTAAAAAGAGAAAGAGGCCACTGAAGTGTCTTGAGTCACCGATTGCAATCATTACCCCCCTCCGCCAATGTCCTAGTTTTATCCTTTCAAGAAGTACACTTCAGGGAGCTCTCCTTTCTAGTGAGTAATTCTTACACTTGTAAAGTTAGTCTCACGTGTAAGAACACTTTGCTGGTAGGTGTTACGTTTTTGTTTTTTTATTCTATTATGTTTCATAAGCTTATCTGGTGGTGTAATTATGTTTATCTGTTTTTTTTTCACGTAGCTGACTCATCTAATCTATTTCATTTCGTTCTAGTGTGTTTGTGTGTGTGTGTATTATTTCATTGTGGGTGTGAATTATCTCTGAGCAAAACACAACCCACCATAACCCCCCCCCCCTTAATGTCAACTCAAAGAAAGAGATGAGATGATGTTCAAAGCATCAGCAGAATGTGTGAACGCACTCACATAAACACACACACACACATATATAAACACATATATAGACACGCATACAAAATCTGCATTTTAACCATTTTTATAGCACTCTTTTAGATGGAAACTCTATTTTGTGCCGAGCATTTTGTGTTTGCAGATGAATCCAAAGTGGAGAGGCGATCTGGACTAGGTGAGACGTGTTCATCTGCAGATGAATCCAAAGTGGAGAGGCGATCTGGACTAGGTGACACGTGTTCATCTGCAGATGAATCCAAAGTGGAGAGGCGATCTGGACTAGGTGACACGTGTTCATCTGCAGATGAATCCAAAGTGGAGAGGCGATCTGGACTAGGTGACACGTGTTCATCTGCAGATGAATCCAAAGTGGAGAGGCGATCTGGACTAGGTGAGACGTGTTCATCTGCAGGCAAGGAGCAGATTTTTCTTACCTCCTTCAGGTTCTTGCTCTAAATGAGAATGACACCGTGGGAAATTACGCGTCCTCCGCTCTTCATCACTTGTCAGGACCTACGATGCGGATGCCCGCCTCTGAATGATGTCACTGGTTCAGCCCGTCGGTTCTTCTTCGCTTTCTGGCTGTTAAATGTGGAGGAAAATTTGGTTTTCTGCCTGGTGACGTCTGCTTTAGTCAAGGTTTTGCCTCACTGCTGTTTTGGGTAACTGAGTCTGACAGAGTGGGTCGAGATCCCATGACATGCTGATTTTGTATGCTTTTATATAGACCCTACTGGTCCTTAATAATGTATCTGAAGTCTCTTTCCCCATATTCAGCCTTGGTGCAGAATTACAGCCACTTGGAGCCAGTGCCACAGTGAGCGCTCCCTAGAATGAGCCACTGCCCCCTGCACTGCTTCAGGCCCTGTCCTGATTTCACAACAGGTGACAAAATAGCCTAGAATTTTCCAACTTAGACAGCTTTCATTCCAATGCACAAGGAAGTTTGTGTGTGAATAAAGTTGTTGGCCAGGTTCTTTTGTGTAATGTGTTTATTGACAATGCTGGAAAGTTTGTGTTGTCAGGCTGCCTCTAAACATTATGTTTGGGTTTTCCTGATGAAAGTCGTCTGATCTGAATAATGAAATAGGCACAAACCTTTTTTCTGTAGTGTTATGCCTTGGATTTCATGCATACCCTAAATGCAGTAAGTTTCTCATATTTTCACTGGCCTGTGCACACACTCATCTTTAGATACTCGCTCAGTCACAGTGCGACGCAAAAGTGCAACATCGCTGTTCGTCCAGTGCTGTGTGCCACAGCATGAATCAGAATGCCCCTTTAACCCAGTAGAGTAATAGATGTTCTGACAGTCATTCGCTGAACAGATCCCCTAAACAAACATTACACCCCTCTCGTTTCTGGTCCAAAACTGACAACTCTCTTGCATGGAAAGAAGTCAGGACTTGTTCAAAGAGTAGATAGACTTGTTGCTAGGTGCTTCTAATGAAACACTGCTCGTTCTAATAGCAGATAACTTGATACATTTTTGAATGTTGAATAACTGTGAACTATTAGTGACAATTTTCAACAACTTCAAAACCTCAGTGTGAGCTGTAGCTGTGTGTAGGCTATTTCACTGTCAATAGTGGGCTATTAATGATTAAAGTCACAGTGTTGTAAATGAAGCAGTCATATTTCAGTAGCCGGCCAATGGCGAATTGCCAAATTCTTTCTATTCACATATTTTTAGCCGCATTTGCCGAGTGGCTGATTTTATACCCTGCATGCAGCCGTTCAAGCTCTCCAGTTTGATCCAGAATCTGAGCCCGATAGAGAAGCACCTCAAGAAGTTGAAACTCTGAAATGTTTGGCGCAGACTTTGGGAAGTTGTGTCAGGTATTTCCAGAGAAAATAAAATGAACCCACTGGTTCTTCAGTGGCTCGGTTGAAGTAACTAAAAAACACAATTGTGTTCATTTGTACATCCAAGCACTGAGCAACTGCCATGCTTTGGTTGTTTGCAAGCCATGATGTCTTTGAGGAAAAAGTGGCATCGCACGATCGCACTAGCAGTCGGCTAGCTAATTTAGCTAATCTTTGTCAAGAGTGGGACAATTCTCTGGACGGGCAAAGCATGAGAACAGGGAGGTTACCTGAGGTAACCTTTCCTCGTATGACGACATACAAGGAAAATTCCAGATTGGCCCATCTGAGCTTTCAGGCAGAGCTGGATATCCAACGCACGCTTTACACCTATCGCCATTTCTTGCCACTACAGGACCAGAAAGTGAAAAATTCATAAAGTGAAATTTATGAGATTTAAAAGATCAGATGGGGGAGGTGCTTACAATCAGTGCCACTGCACCTTTACTGCATGACCAGAGGGGGCGCTGAGGACATAAGAGGTTTGCAGGAAGAAGTATATTTTGCAAATGACTCATGGAAGTCAGTAGTGTCGACACATTTTCCAATCTTCTTGTCATATCAAAATAGGGAAGGAAAGTAATCAAAGCAAGAAGTATAAATATTTATATTTATTGTCATCTAGTTTGGGGAGAATATGACAATGAATGTGTAATCACTGAGTAAGCTGACACTGACTCTCTGAGCTAAATGAAGAAATAAAACATACAGCTTTATTTGGCACGTCCAAAGAGAGAGAGAAACCGTGTGAGATATAAATAGTGATCTCTTAAATGGGTGCTGTGGCCAAGTAGGTTAAAATGTTCACTCATCACCACTGGGAGAAGTCTGGAAAAGTATGCCAGGCTAAAAGGGTTTCTTTTTTTCCATCTTTAGCCTTCCAGATCAGCAAGGACAAATGTTTCTCTCAATCAGCCTTTCGAGTGGTTGCTGCCTGGCTTGTTGGTATTCTGACAGAGCACACACACACACACAGACACACACACACACACACACAAGGCAGACAGCACTGCGGCCCTTAAGTACTTGCCTGTTTTCCTGTTCTCTCCCTATTGTTTACACACATCAAGAGTCCACAAAAGACAGGTGCTTTTCTCATCTTATGCCCATATCAGGTAGTTCAGAGGTACACACACACACACACACAGACACACACACACACACACAGACACCAGATGCTCTGATCTGTCAGTGGTTCACAAATTATATACCAACATAAGCTTGAGTCCCGGCTCCACCCAGGATGATTTGCTATTTTCGTTGGAATGACAGGTAGATTAAATTTGATGCAATTTTAAGAAATTCCATTCTGTCATAGAACACTTTGCTTCATAAAAATAAATTATCATTAAATTAATATTCCCATCATGTGAAAATCCTGTGTTTATAAGCAGTTCATACTAACATTTTCTAGGTCTAAAATATTTAATTCAAACCATACTGTTGTCAAACTGTGTGGCAATGTGTATGTATTTTTTTGAAGTACTTACAGTAACTTAAATTGTATCATGTTTGTAACCTCAGTTCAAAATTCAGCTCAAATTCAGGAATGAAATTGAAATTCAAGAGTCATTCTCAATTCATTTCAGAGTTGTATATAGCCTGGAATGAATCTTTAATGTCTCACCTCAGAGATACGCTAAAATGAGAGAATAGCAGTTCATACTTGAGTTTGCTTCCAGCGATGAGTGAATTTGAACTGGACATCCCAGAGTCTTTCTGCATGGATGAAAGCAGCTGTGCTTCATACTGTAGAAATTCCCCCATACATTTGGGAAGACGGTGCCAGAAATGTCCCTTCAAGGAGTTCAAATAGGCGCTCCGCTTCCACTGACTGCTTTAACACTCCTGTATTGTGAGTCTAAGCTCCTGGCATTCTAGTGTAGAATCATCACTGCTCTGTGTCACAGTATGATGTGCTATGCTAGGCTATATTACTACACTAGACTACAGTACTACATTACTACAGTACTATACTACATGTCTATGCTACTGTACAATAGCATGCTAACTAGGCTAGGAGCCCCTCCCCGCACCGCAATGGAAAGACACAGCACTGGATAGGATGCTATTTGTGGGATCACCTGGGAAGAGTGCTAAGTCCCTACAATGGAAAACTGCCTTATCCTACTGATAGACTATTCACTGCACTAATGCTGTGGGATTCTGCAGGACAGCCTGACGGCAGTTTAAAGTGTCTGACTGAGTTTTGAATGAAGCACCAGCAGTCATCTACCCATTCTGATCATAGTCACTGAGAACATTCCATTCCATTCTTCATTAAACAACCCAGACTTTGTTCTTTAATTCCCTCCCCCTCTGGTTTTGTGTGTGTGAGTGAGTGTGTATGTATGCATGTGTGAGTGTGTGTGTATGTGTATGCATGTGTGTGTGTGTGTTTGAGTGTGTGTGTGTCTTTCTTTTTCCCTCCAAACTGCTTGTAGTTCTGATTGAGTTTGCGTAAATTGATTGGAAGCCGTGTGCTCAGCAGCAATGTCATTAGGACCATTTCTGTGCAGGGAGATTTACTGTGATTAGATCACCACTAAACTGTGTGTGTGTGTGTGTGTGTGTGTAGTCATTACGTAACTAATTTTGAGGGAAAATGGGAGTAGATTAGTTTAACCTCCTAATGAGTCAGCCAGTCATTTAGCCAATCCCGCCTATTGTCTCTGCCTGGCACAGCCAATCACAGCCTGGCATAGAAGAAGCTCTCCTGGCACAGCCAATCACAGCCTGGCATGGAGGAAGCTCTCCTTAGGAGGTGAAAGAGTTGGGAAGGGGGTGGTGGGGGGGATCCGTAACACTATTGGATCCTTGATCACATTGTTGTTTGCAGAGAAACAATGTTGACTTTACAAACCACACAGGATTTGGCTAGTTGTGTTTATTGAATTTCTTCAATCCACTCCTGTGGCTCTCTGTGGGAGGGGGAGAAAAGGTCACTCCTGTGCACACTCAGCCACTGGCCCAGTGATTGATATCCACTCATGAGTTACAGCATTATATCAGGGGTAGGGAATACTTTATGAGCTTTCAAAGGACAGTGTCAATACTTCAAGATTAGATTTGCCAGTTTCAACACTTCAACTCATTTGTGACTTGTCATGTATGATATGATAAATTATTCCAAATTCAAAATTCATTTAAAAAAATACCATAACATAGATAAAGCTTCATAATGACTTTGTCTTGTGTGATTTTTGGAGTCACCCATGAAATGTGAGCCCATCTTTTTGTCCTTCTGGCATTTTATTATCAATACCTTGGTCTTGTCAATCAGGGCTTAATTAATAGCTCTACTTGACCTAACAGCCAAATAGAACAGCAAAGGACTGGACTGAATGGAGCAATGAGATCGTAGCCATGGTGTTCCTCCTGCCGTCCCTCATAGCTGCACCCCAGAGCCTGTCCCCCACTTAACACAGAGAGGGCGGACTGGACCCTTGACTCTCCTTTACTAGTTTACTAGTACTCAAAGTATTTGATCTTTCCACCAGAAACGATTTAATGTGGTGTCAAGTTATTTCATTGATTGGCTGTGTCTTATGCAACTGTTTAGATGGATTATTGTCTGTTTAATTATTATTTTTCTTAGTTATGTCTTAATTGTGCATAGGGACTTGTGTTGGTCCTGATTTGCCTTATCCTACATTGTCAACCAGAAAAGGAATGTTCCAGATTCAGGATGAAAACAACCTTCTGGTTTGTTGGTCCTCCAAAACGCCAAACCCACAGATTTTTTCAAACCAGCGCTGGAGAGAATCAATCAGACTATAAACAAAGAAAAGGTGGAGGTTGACTGGCCCACCATCTGAACCTTAGCCAACTAACCTGCTGTGTGTGAACAGGTGCCTGTGAGGCCCAGAAAGAGTTGGATGGGGCCTCACAGAAGGTGATGTATGAGGTGAGAGAGGGAGAGACAGAGAGGGAAAGCAAAGACAGAGAGAGAGAGAGCGAGAGGTTGAGAGAGACAGCAAAGTCAGTTCCACTCTTCAGAACCCCCAGAGCTGCCAGCAGTAGCCTGCCTGTCTAAGTTTCTGCTGAATTATGTAAAGATAACTCTCACTTCTTTCTTTCTTTCTCCCTTTTCCTCTTTCCTTCCATATCTCCCCCCTCTCTCTTAAATGCAATATCTCACTCTGTCTTTTTCTCTCTCCTGCTCTCTCTCTCTCTCCAATGCTGTCTGAGAGACATCACTGAAAGCACACTCACTGCATACTGGGAGGCTACTATGTACGTCCAGACAGGCTCCACTAGGACTGGAGGGCTCTGAATCTACGCTGTCACCTCTGTGAGATGTCCCAGGGGATGACGGCCAGGAGCCACGGTGGCCCCAGAGGGAGCAGGGAGAGATGGGGAGAGGAGAGAGTGAAGAGGAAGAGGAGAGAAATGGTGAGACAAGAGAGGAGAGGAAAGAAGGGGAGTGAGGAGGCCTGTAGCCTGAAGGATCAGATTGATGGACAGCCCAGGGGGTGGCTGTGGTAGAGATGTCACACAGCCATCAGCTGCAGCCTCTCCGAATATGGCCCTTGTCAGACAGACGTGCATTTGTGTTCACTATGCCACCCACTGTGAACAAGTATATTCCTCATTTAGCTTGAGCCCAGCTCAAAGCCTCAGTGAGAAGCTTATTAAGGACATTCTTAGTTACTGCTGTATTTGAAATGTTGTTTTAAGTTAGGCATCAACATGAAGCCGCAGAGCAATCTGAAGCTACATCTACAGGCTAAACTTTTGGACATGCCTGCTGAAATGTGATAAAGCAAGACCTATGGCAGAACAAGTCTCAAACTAGTATGAGCATCTTCCTCAGGGAGGTATTCCAAGGAGGTGGTTAAGCCATAATCCTGGCTTACTTAGCCTAGAGAAAGTGGTAAAGCTGCTAATAGATGAGCCTACTGACTTTGGTTAGTTAAGACAATGAGGACTCCAGGCTCTTCTATCATCAGATTTACCATCACCTCCACTACCTCTGGGTTAACGTACCCAGGTTTGCCACTCAACCTCCTACTTGGAATAGCCCCTGGGCCAGGAAAGGCAGATCAGTTCTCAGTAAAAGGAGGGTATGCCATGTTATCCAGTGTGCTCTGTGTCATGGTTTGCTATGCGACGTAATCTTTTCTAATTACCAGCCTTGACCTGCATCCACATTTCTTATTTGGCAGCCCCAGTGAGATGCTTATGAAGGAAAATGTTGATGTTGCCTCTGCTGTTGTTGTAAGTATTGGTGAGGGGATGATTCCCTGAGGCACAGCATGATCAGTTCTAGTAGCTTGTTAGATTGGTATTTAATTTTGAGAGCTTTGCTTCGTGGGGATTCAGAACCAATGACACAAGATTGGTTATTGATTAACAAGATTGATTATTGATCATTAAGAATTTATCCACCTAAAGGAAAGGTAACAACAGCGTAAACACACCTAAAGGAAAGGAAAGGCATACTGCACATACAGTGTGTGTGACGTGATGTGTGTGTGTGTCGTTTGAGGTGTGTGAAATGAACTTGTGACCATCTATAGAGGGCCAGCTGAGTTACAGAGATTGCCTGTATTGTAACATGGTAATGAACATTGACTGAGCCTGCTCTTCTCAGAGGAGATGGAGCTCAGAGGAGACATGGCGGACGTGTGCAGATCAGACGTGTGTATATCAGATGAGTGTATATCAGACGTATACAGATCAGATGTGTGCAGATCAGATGTGTGCAGATCAGATGAGTGTATATCAGACGTATGCAGATCAGATGTGTGCAGATCAGATGTGTGCAGATCAGATGTGTGCAGATCAGACGTATGCAGATCAGATGTGTGTATATCAGATGTGTGTATATCAGATGTGTGCAGATCAGATGTGTGTATATCAGATGTGTGTATATCAGATGTGTGCAGATCAGATGTGTGCAGATCAGATGTGTGTATATCAGATGTGTGCAAATCAGACGTATGCAGATCAGATGTGTGTATATCAGATGTGTGCAGATCAGACGTATGCAGATAAGATGTGTGTATATCAGATGTGTGTATATCAGATGTGTGCAGATCAGATGTGTGCAGATCAGATGTGTGTATATCAGATGTGCGTATATCAGATGTGTGCAGATCAGACGTATGCAGATCAGATGTGTGCAGATCAGACGTATGCAGATCAGACGTGTGTATATCAGATGTGTGTATATCAGATGTGTGCAGATCAGATGTGTGTATATCAGATGTGTGTATATCAGATGTGTGCAGATCAGACGTGTGCAGATCAGACGTGTGCAGATCTGTGTTACTGGCCCAGTCTCTATAGGCCCTTTTCCACTAACTGATACCGGCTCGGCTTAGCTCAACTCCACTTGCATTTTTTGTTTTTCCATTGCTAAAACCTGGTACCAGATACCTGGTATTATTCTTGGTACCACCTTTATTAAGGTTCCAAACGAGCTGAACTGATACCACAGATAGTTTAGAGGTATAGCAACCAGTTTAATTAAACGGTACTTTTATGCAGTGGAAACTAAACATCCAAAACCAAACCGAGTCGAGTTGAGCTGATACCATTCAGTGGAAAACTGCCATATGTCCTCCCTTACAGACTTACATGCGTAAATGTGCATTCACGCTCACAATCATTCTGCTGTGTGAGGGCGTGGTTGCACGCTTACTGAGCGCTATGCTAGTTGGAGACCACTGAAGAGAATTAGCCCCAGTGCGAGGCGCTGTGGCGTGAGACAGGAAGGCCTGGAAACTTGCCATAAAACGGACATGTGTTAGCAATTAGAGTATTTTTAATTGAACGATTTGCCTAATATGGTGTCCTTGTGTAAATAGGAAGGTGAGTGCTCACAACCCTGCAAATCCATTCACTTACCGTAACAGCATCCGTGAGGGCTCAAGGCTTAGGGCTCAGGGAGGACATTGAGATTCAGCCATTGCTGCATCAGTGGCTGGTCTCTTCTTTACCAACAAATGTATTTCCTCCTACAGAGTCAGGCATTTGGAGGTCACTGTGTTTTACTGTAAGTCCTACAGTTTATTGCTCTTTATTATGTCCTGTATATTAACACCAGAATGAAATATTCTGGAGGACAATCCAGTGTGTTTCACAAGCAGCCAATCTACTTACCACTGCAGACTGTTTATTACCCCATTGTTGACAAACAAAGAGCCTTAAGTACGCACATAAAGACCACAAACCTCAGAGAAGAGGCTGTTAAGATCTGAGCTCAACAACCAATCAAATATTTCCTTGCTCCTGAAACAACTTGTTGATTGGCTAGAGATGTTAACAGTGTGTCCCAGTCATTGGACCACCCTAGCTGTAGCTGTGTCTTTTGTAGTGGATTCCTATTGTAGATAACTCATTAAAACAATCATTTCCAAGTAATCCCTATCAAAATGCAATTTGAATGTTATTATCAAGTACCCAACAACCCAATTGGAGTTGGACTGATCATAAAGTTTATTACAGTTATGTAAATGTATTTCTATTAATTCATCACAAATGGACCCAGAGGGTTTTGCATCTGATCTGATTTTCAGTGTAATCGTGTGTAATATTTCTGGATCTCTGAGGGTCTGTTTCAGATATGCTGTCTAATAAAATGCTTGTCGTTGCTTTACAAAAGATCAGAGCATGCTGTGAGCACAGTGAAATTCTGATTACTCCCGATGAGTAATTGTTAGTGTTGGCTGCTTGAGAGGACTCGAGTCACCAAACCCTACCATTAAAATATGCTTAAGACTCTCTGCATGTCATTTTCATTTAAACACTGGCATATGATAATCACCATGCAAAGGAGATTGGCTGCTAACGCCAGAGGGGAGGCTGAACAGTAGGCTGCTTGGTTCCTTTAATAACTAATGTCTAAGAACGGAATAGATTCAGACCAGTGCCATGCCAGGTGAGGTCTGTGAATGATACTGTGTGTGTGTGTGTGAGTGTGTGCCTGCGTGCATGCCTCCATTTTGTGTGTGTGCATGTCTCTCTCTCTCTCTCTCTGTATGTGTCTGTGTGTGTGTGTGTGTGTGTGCATGGAGTCTTCAGCCAAGTGTGGGCAGTGTATCATTAATGCAGACCGTTTGTTATTCATGTAGTCTTCAGCCCAGTGTGGGCAATGTATCGTGTAACGCAGACTGCTCTTAACAACCTATAGAGACTCAGTGTGGGGCATTGTAGTCAGCAGTTAACAGTCTGTGTTGTGATCCAGTGTCTGTAGATGAACAGAGCACCTTGTCTGAGATGCCGCAGTGCGTTCAATGCGAAAGGGCTTGGTTTGCTCCCTATCAATTAACCTCACAGTGGAGGGCATATGCCCCACACAACCGTCTGTACACAACACAGCCTGTCTTTACAAACTACATGACATGTAGGCTAGTTGCCCCACAGCCCAGCCAGTTTAGCAGCCTTTGTACAGCTGAGCATGCAGTATTTTTAAAGGATTTGAAAATCCAGGTGAGGGATTAGCACGTATGCTAGCAGCTCAAAGTCACCTTCTATCTTTTCTTTCTTTCTCCATATTCTGCTCTCAGATAAATGTGTTTGATGGGTTAACTATCTGCTGGGACTTCCAAAGCGCCATCATTCTATACGCTGGCCCCCTCCCCAACACCCCCCAACACACACACACACACAAACACACGCAGTCCCCTGTCAGATAAGAGAGAGGCTTGTCTACTGAGGTTGCTTGGGGAGTCACACCTCACTGCCCCAGTGCTGTAATTACTTCTCTCGCTCTCTGGTGGCCTTTCATGACACACGGAATGGAGGGGTGGGGGGTGGGAGGGGGGGTGGGGGTACTGAGATCTAAAACACAGCCTTCATCACAATCTACCTCTTGTCATGACCTGAGGAGGAGAAGGAGAAGAAGGGGGGGGGGGGGGGGGGTACAGAGATCTAAAACACAGCTTTCACCACAATCTAACTTCTAACTTCTGTTTTTGGAAGACTGAGCTCTGATGAGACGGGTTTCTATGCTATGAGTCCAGTTTTTTAACAGGCCCATCCTTTTCTGCTTTTTGGTTCAAAGCAAATGCTGAAGTGCTGTCTGTTTACTGCATGCCACACTTACTTCTCATGCCTGTGGAGTCGTAGTAGCAACACATGTAGCTTCTATTTCAGTAGTTACTAGCATGCTATGGTTTCATTACTAGCAATGCATTTAGGTTTTTCTGTCATTTCATTTCTTCATTTGCTTGCACAAAACTAAACAAATAAAGTAATATATTCACCCCATAAGTCATCTTCTGTCTTTAACTATATCAGTGACCTCACACTGGGTGTGTTCTCATTAACCTCTCTTTCTAATGACTGCAGCCAGTCCCCTTTAAAGCTACAAAGAGAAAATGTGAGAAGAAATGATTCATATCATTTATTATTATTCAATAAGATTAGAGACGCAAAATAACTAACAATCCACAGCAGTGCTTTAAGTGGAAAAAAATAAGTGCTGGTACTCCCCTTATTCGGCCGTTGCAGGTAGATCAGGCGGTGGGGAACAGCAGATCATTAAGTGATAAAAAGTCTCGGTAGGCTAGAGGCTAAAACTGAGAAGTGCCCGTACTCCGTACTGGTGCATACCACCCCACTTAAAGCGCTGATCCACAGCATCTCATTTCAGAAAGCTATGTAAGTAATGATAGATACTCTGGGTAATGGCTCACTCTTAGCACAGCTAGCCACCTTGAGGTGCTTCAGGTTTCCAAGAGGAAATAGCAGAGCCTACTGGATTTATTATGATCCCCCATGGAGGGGGCTGGAGGGGATTGAGACACAAGGAAGACAAGAAGAAGTGTGGGATATGGATGGATGGATGGATGGATGGATGGAAAGAGGGTGAGGAGGAGTGCAGTGGAGGATAGTGAAGGGATTGTGGAGGTAGAGGAGAAGAGGATAGAATGAGGGTGATGGACGAGTGGAGTGGAGGATTGTGGAGGAGGAAGAATAGATGTGTGTGTGTGTGTGGGGGGGGGTCTGAGACCTGAGACCAGGACAGACAGGGGCAGCTGCAGCACACACACACACACACACACACACACACACACACACACACACACACACAAACCCAACCACTCTGTATGTCTCTCAAACACATACACACACACACATGCCCGCACACACAGTAACACACACTAACCCGACCTGTCTCTTTATCTCTGAACACACACACACACAGACCTACATACACACACACACACACACTCTCTCTCTCTCTCAACCACTCACTGTCAAAGACACAGAAGGCAGAGTCACATATTCACACTCCGTGAGGAGAATAGCCATGCATCCAGGCTGCTCTTCCAGTTAATCATATGTGTTCAATAGTGAGGCAGTATCATTACAAATCGGGCTAATGGTCAACCGCTATCTGTCAGCACAGACAGACGGCCAGTGGTCATGGATGGCGGTCACAGTTGTTGTCCATGTGTGTTAGTAATGCTCACTTCACTGTGATGTAAGTCTTTCTTTTGTCTTGGTTACCAAGCTACACCCATGCTCCATTTTGCTGTTATTTTCCAATTCTCAGTCTCAGTCCCAGACGAGTTTGCTTGGGGGGGGCATCACCAGAGAAGCCTTAGCCCATTAGTCCTCAGTCAATGCCCCCCCCCCCACCAACCTCCATTACAATGTTTAATTAAGGCCATCAATCCTGTTTCTCTTCCAGGCGCTCACATTCCCTCAGTCAATCCAAAAAAAAGAAAAGCCTGGTCAAACTTTGCCGCGGGCACACGGAGTTTGGCATCGGTGGCACTCCAGTTAATTACATATGCCTCTGATATTACAAGAAAGAGAGGGAGAGGAGAGAAGAAAAGAGAGGGCTAGGGAAAGAGGGAAGAGACAGAAGAAACAATGGAGAGAGAAAGACAAGAAGAAAGACAGAGACAGGGAAAGAGGGAAGGGAGCAGTTTATGGCGGAGCAGTGTGGTGTGTGTTAAAGAGGCGGAGGGGCCCGCGGGCAGTCCAGAAGCTTCTGTAAAGCGGAGCACTATAATTGCTGCAGATGCCTGAGAGGCACTTCCCCATTACAGCAGCTCAGTAGAGACAGGCCTCCAGGTGGTGAAGTAGCAGTGGGGCCAGTGACAGTGTGAGTGTGTGTGGGTGAGTGTGTGTGAATGAGAGAGAGTGAGTGTGTATGTATGAAAGTGAGAAAGAGTGTGTGTGTGTGTATGAGAGTGAGAAAGTGTGTGTGTGTATGTATGTGTGTGCCCACGTCTGAGTGTGTGTGCTCGTGAGTGTGTGAGTGTGTGTGAGTGTAAGTGTGTGTGAATGAGAGAGAGTGAGTGTGTATGTATGAAAGTGAGAAAGAGTGTGTGTGTGTGTATGAGAGTGAGAAAGAGTGTGTGTGTGTGTGTGTGTGTGTGTGAAACACCTGAGGGGCCTTGGTGGCACATATTCCTCTACGTGGCAAAGCCTCTCTCAGTGGCGGAGCAAACCCCTGCCAACCCCAGCTGGTGTGCCAGCCTTAAAGATCCAGCCCACCCTATAGCCACCAGCTCGCTTTAATTACTGATCACAGTGGCCATGTTCTAGCTAGGGACCAGTCACCAATGTTTTTTTTTTCCTCTTCTCCTCCGACTCTCCTTCCCTCTCTCCCTCATTCCCTCTCCTTCTCTGTCTCTCAAGTTAATTCAGTTCAAGAAAGCTTTATGGCATCATTTTTTTAACATCATTACAAAAGCTTAATTACATAAACGCGAAAAATAGATGCATAGAAAGACAATTCCATGAAGGTAAATAAGACAAAATGGCAGTAGCCATAATATTATACAGACAAGACACAACATACATCATATTATACAGCCAACATCATAGTATACAGCCAACATCATATTATACAGTCAACATCATAGTATACAGACAACAACATATTATACAGATAACATCATAGTATACAGACAACATCATATTATACAGACAACATCATAGTATACAGACAACATGTTATCCATACAAGGCACAGCATACAACATCACATTATACAGACCAGACACAACATACACAGCGTTCGGCTTTTAAAATATTTTTTGGTAGTTCAGGCCTTACTGGATGTCCCTCTGGTTATGTCTCTGCAGTTTCTCTCTACTCTACTCTCTCCCTTTCTCTCTAACTTATTTAGTAACTGTGGTTTTTGTGAAATGAACCCCAAGTGTGTCAGTACTGTACGTGATCCTGACCCGGTGTTACAGTAACATCAAGTAAGTGTGGAGGAAAGTGTGAAATAGATGAATAGATCCCAGATTCAAGCAGAAGGTCAAAGCAAATGAGACATTCATCCACAGCGGAATGGTATTATGTGTGCCGAGGTTCCACTGTGGCCATTTCAGTAGCCATCAAAGGCCAGCTGAGACATTTGAATTTAGCCAGTTTAGAGACATGGAAAAGAAAGAGGAAACCGATCTACTGGTGTTCATACAGTCTATGTTAATAATAGGAGTCATCTTTTCCACTGAAATGCTAAAAGTAGACGGTAGATGTGTTTGCTCAGCTGATAAAGTGCAGTTGTTCAGTGAAGAGATTTAGTATCTATTTTTCCTCAGTCTTTCTTTCACCAAATCCACAATCAGGTGGTCTTTCACAGCAGACATCTGGGATTAGTTTCACCTGAAACCACATGCCTCATGGCTGCTTTCAGCTCCTCACACACACACACACACAAACACACACTCTCACTCTCTCACACACACACTCACACTCACACACACACACGCACGCACACACATGCACACAAACATACACACTCACTCTCTCTCTCTCACACACACACACACGCACACACATGCATACACATGCACACAAACACACACACTCACTCTCTCTCTCTCTCACACACACACACACTCACACAAACACTTATTTTTATATATATTATAAAGCGCCTTATTTATACAGCTCCTTTTACAATACTATTGTCTCATGGTGTTCTCACTCACACTTATATTAACACACACTCAACAACACATTAACATACACATACTGTACATTTCCCAGTCTTCATACTGAGATATAAACATAAACACCCATAATCATGCTTTTCCACACACCTAGACACCTACCCACTCACACATTTACATTCTCTCTCTCTCTCCCTCCTCCACAGTGTGTCCCATGTTGTACTTCTAGATCTCAGCCAGACAAACCAAAACACCATCTCCATAGAGGGCCTTTTGTGTTGCTATGGAACCTGAATGCAACCCCGGTGCTAGATGCCTTTAAATCTTCAACACGCTGCTCTACCCAAACGTTTGAAAGCCTCTCTCTCTGACACGCTGCTCTACCCAAACGTTTGAAAGCCTCTCTCTCTGACACGCTGCTCTACCCAAACGTCTGAAAGCCTCTCTCTCTGACACGCTGCTCTACCCAAACGTCTGAAAGCCTCTCTCTCTGACACGCTGCTCTACCCAAACATCTGAAAGCCTCTCTCACTAACACGCTGCTCCACCCAAACGTCTGAAAGCCTCTCTCTCTGACACGCTGCTCTACCCAAACATCTGAAAGCCTCTCTCACTAACACGCTGCTCTACCCAAACGTCTGACAGCCTCTCTCTCTGACACGCTGCTCTACCCAAACGTCTGAAAGCCTCTCTCTCTGACACGCTGCTCTACCCAAACGTCTGAAAGCCTCTCTCTCTGACACGCTGCTCTACCCAAACGTCTGAAAGCCTCTCTCTCTGACATGCTGCTCTACCCAAACGTCTGAAAGCCTCTCTCTCTGACACGCTGCTCTACCCAAACGTCTGAAAGCCTCTCTCTCTGACACGCTGCTCTACCCAAACGTCTGAAAGCCTCTCTCACTGACATGCTGCTCTATCCAAATGTCTGACAGCCTCTCTCACTGAGTCTGGTTCCGGCACAGACAACTTTGTCTATTTCACTGCAATAAACATGCATTTTGCTCTTCGGAGATGCTGTCTGGCATCAGATATTCAGGTATTCATTCTGTTTATTCTTTGGCTGGTAAAGAAACTGTTTTTGGCAGAGAGAGAAACCACACACTGACAACTCTGGCAGAGTGAGTGATCTCTGCAGCCGGGCTTATCTCAGACTCTCCCTTTCCTTGACCCCCCCCCCCCCTACACCTTTGTGGACACCCTCCATATGAAAGAACCCCACGGAGTCTTCTATGGATCACAATAGTAATTCCATCCAAGAGCTGAAGTTGACTGGCTCCATTTATTATGAGTGATAACCAATCCAAAATAGATTTAGTCATTTTCTCCTTTTGCTACAGATGCCTCTTACATCCCCTCTTCTGCTCTCTCTCACACTTCCTTCCTGACTTTCTTTTTTCCTCTATTTTTTGTGTGAGAATCTCATTCTGTGTGAGCAGAGCAAAGCATAGCTTCTGGACTGCAGTTATCAAAGCAGTAATGCCCAGGCTGAGAGAACGATCTCACCAGTTGGTAGAGAGAGAGAGAGAGAGAGAGAGAGAGAGAGAGAGGGAGTAACCTTGGGCATCACGCCTCTCTGCGCTGCATCGCAGCCACTGGGCACCACACCACAGCACCACACTCCTCACTCCCAACCCAGGCCTCTCTCTGCCCACTCATCCTGCCTAGCCTGTGGATGCTGTATATGCTCCCATTGTGCCTGAAGGCTAAAATAAAACAGGTCATATCTCAGGTGGCCTTATATTGAATGAGAGAGAGAGAGAGAGAGAGAGAGAGACAGCGAGAGAGAGTGGAGGGGTGAGAGAGAGGAAAAATACAGAGGTACAGGAGAGAGAAAAAGACAGAAATATGTAGACATGGAGAAACAGAGAGAGAGACAGAGAGGGAGAGAGGATGTGAGACAGAGACAGTGCACTTTATCATGCATCCTCTAAAGACTTCTTAGAGCAGAGATGAATATAAGATGGAGACATAAAAATGAAGGGGAAGAGGAAGCCTACGTGGGGTACGATGGAAGGGCAACAAAGTTGGCTAAAGGCTACAGTAGGTGTTTTTATTCCTGTGGTTTGGGCGCCCACTGGCACGTGTTCACTGATGGCTGCTATAACACTTAACCAGTCCTAACGGCCTCTCAGCACACAAGCTTTAGAGCACAGCTTTTTGCGGAGAAAATAGAAAAACAACAACAACCATAAAACAAAGCTTGTCCACTTTAACAGGACATGTCTGATCGTTTTGCCCAGTTGGTTCAGTCCTGGAAATGATAAAGGGAAAATGGCTGCTGTGCCACATCCTTAAGCAGCTTGTTTATCCTGTAGACAACATTTGGTGCTCTTATCAGAGATGTTCAGAGTTGTTCGTTTGTCTCTTACCGTTTATTGGTGTTTTTCTTTCATATTGATGACACATAACAATCACAGCGGCTGCATACCCCAGCGTTGTGCATCGTGTCTCATAGCATGTGATGCAGGAGATCATTCTTGATGTTGTTTTTGTAGTTCTGTTTTTGTGGCCTTAGATCAGAGCATTAGCCTAATGTATTCAATCCACTTTAGTTGCTAGGCGACCACATGTAGGCTAATGAGCTACTAGAAGCCACTGGATGACTTAATGGATGTGAAACTGATGGTGCTAAAACACAACTAAAAGACATGGAAAATTAGAGAAGGGTGGAGAGAGAGAGAGAGAGAGAAAGAGAGAGAGAGAGAAGCATCTCAGTTGAGGTCTTAATGCACTCATTTAAAGCCTGCCTGTTTCTTCATTGCTGTGCTGAAAGCTCCCTTCTGTTAAAAACTAATCAATCACACTTACAACAACTTTAGGAAGGGATTCACATCTGGACAAAAGCAGAACCTTATGCCATGTTGGTTAGATTTTTAGAAAGAGAGTCTTTCTGTTTGGCCTGGGTACCAGACCAGCATCAGTCAAGACTGAGATAAGGTCTAGGTCTGGCAACGAGGCCATTGTGATCCATCTCTGAATCACCCAAATCCCAGAAACCAGTAACAAACACTTATGGGTCGGCCTGCTGACGTTATCTGATTCACAACCAGTAGAGACATCTGTGTTACTGTCTATAGTTAAACTATGAATATGCATTTCCCTTCAAACTGAGTGAACTAAAGCAGTTCAAACCACGTCATTTCCATGAAAGAAAGAGAGAACTAAAGAGAGGTAACTCAGCGGTGGTACGTAACACAGTGGCAAAAGGGCCAGGACAGTTTGCAAATATGGGTGTAATAGTTCTGACTTTGATTTCCCTGCAGCCACTGTTGTGCCCTTGAGCAAAACATTTAGCTAATTTGCTCAAGGGGAGACTGTCCCCTAAGCTGCTTTTGGATAAAAGCTCCAGTCAAATAAGCAAATAGAGATAAATTTAAGAAACAGTAAAATAAATAAAAACACAGCAGCTAACTTCACCTTGCTTTGCCAGTGAAGGGCAAAAACTGACCAAAAATCAGCTCGACAAAGTACGCGGTGCACAATTTTGGTAGCGATGTGTGTGCTGTTCAAAAGATGTCCATGTCACACGTGGAGAGCATTCATGTTAGACAGAAGAATCCTCCTGGCCACTGCTGGCCACACAGTGAATGGGGAACATTAATTAGAATATGCAGGATCTGTCTGACCAATTAAGACCAGATAGAGAAGCCAGTCTGTTGGAACGAAGCTGCACCAATTAGTGGCCAGAAGCAGTGGGGAGAAGAAGAGCAGAGAGGAAGGAGAGCAGAGGAGAGCAGAGGAGAGGAGCACTCTTCTTGAGAAGAAAGCTGACTGCACACTAATGCGAATCCCAAATGTCACAGAAGCTTGTCTTAATAGACAGCGGCAACAATGAAAGTCCCTTCCTAATTACATGTCCAGAATTCTGTGTGTGTTTCACAGTTAAATCGGGTTTAAGCAGCGAGGGCGACTTAAAATGGGTTTGCAATATTTTACTTTAAAGCAGGTTGTTATGTAGGAAAATACATGCATATATTTTTTCCTTTTTTTAAACATAAACTTCAAATAGCTCTTGGTTAATACAGTCATTTTTTTGCAGAGCTATAAAGTTTCTGAGTTTAGTGAATTGTTTTGATGCTTTAAGTTTTTTTTTTTTTTTTTGTTATTCAGGACCAAGCTGCATCGGCAGGTTTTCAAACAGAGGGAACAAAACACAACACTGCAGCTTTTGTTTTTTGTTTTCTAAGGAACTCTTTTGTAGAGTTACTGACATGACTCTAGGCCCAAATATTTCAAACTCTATCCATCCCTTGACAGACGGATGAAGAGAAAACACCCATCTCTCAGCCCTTTGTGAACGAGAGACTGCAACTCTTAGCAGGGGCAATAGTGTAGCGTAGCGTAACAAGGTCACGGCGTAGATTACCAAAGGTCGGGGCTGATTGAACACCGCTGTCCTGCCTGAAACAATGGCCCTCTGGAAGTGTCCTCCTGATAATTAATTGTGCCGCGCGGGCACAGCTAAATGAGTGTGGACAGCGTTTTGTCAGGGAGAGGGCAGAGGAGCCACCGTTTGACCGGCCACCTGGGCCCTGAGCCAGAACCTGAGCCATTGCAGCAGGAGTGGAAGTCTGTCAGGATCGCCCGGGGAGCTGCTCCGTCTCCCAGCTCAACACAGCACCGGGTCCTTGAGTCTCATCTGGACATGTCTCTGATTCTCAGTCCCTGATTCCTCATGTGCGCTGTGGTGTGGGAAGAAGTTACTAACCTAATGCTGCTTCACTTTATTTCCAATGGTCATATTGTCATTGTCAGTGAATGTCAACATAAGCTGCCTGGACTACATATGATATGGCTGGCAACTGACCTATCGTGCACCACCTCACGGGCCTTATCACTGCCACCAGTAATACTCCATACTGCCTCCTCACTACTACTAATACTCCATACTGCCCCCTCTCTACTACTCACTACTACTAATACTCCATACTGCCTCCTCACTACTACTAATACTCCATACTGCCCCCTCTCTACTACTAATACTCCACTCCATACTGCCCTCACTACTACTAATACTCATACTGCCCCCTCTCTACTACTAATACTCCATACTGCCCCCTCACTACTACTAATACTCCATACTGCCCCCTCACTACTACTAATACTCCATACTGCCCCTCACTACTACTAATACTCCATACTGCCCCTCACTACTACTAATACTCCATACTGCCCCTCACTACTACTAATACCATACTGCCCCCTCCTACTACTAATACTCCATACTGCCCCCCTCTACTAATACTCCATACTGCCCTCACTACTACTAATACTCCATACTGCCCCTCTCTACTACTAATACTCCATACTGCCCCCTCTCTACTACTAATACTCCATACTGCCCCTCACTACTACTAATACTCCATACTGCCCCTCACTACTACTAATACTCCATACTGCCCCTCACTACTACTAATACTCCATACTGCCCCTCACTACTACTAATACGCCATACTGCCCCTCACTACTACTAATACTCCATACTGCCCCCACTACTAGACTCTACTGCCCCTCTGCACCACTAGTACTCCATCTTGCCCCCTCAGCAGCAGCAGCAGTGGTTGGAGTGATAGCAGTGGTAGCGTGGGGGTGACTCACCTGTCACAGGCTGACAGTTCTCCCGTTTCCTGGTTTAATTATGGAGCACAGCTAATTCAGGTGATGGTGCTCGTGATATGTGGCTCTTATCAAGGCCATGCCACGGTGAAGAGGAGGAGAGGAGGACGAGGAGGAGGAGGTGGAGAGAGGGGAGAAGCAGGTCCACACACACACACACACACACACACTCCTGTCAGAGCAGATTAGTCCAGCCAGGGTGCACAGCAAGCCTTTATTAGAGTTCCCTGCGACATAATGGACCACGCTTTCACACCCCCCCCCCCACCTCCAGTCTCTTGTTGTGTGTGGATAATGGTCTGACCGTGATGCTGGGGTGTGTGCACCCATAATGTGAATACTTCACATTAGCGCTGAGCGTCATGTGGCTGTGGACACACTGTAGTGACGTCGGTCGGGAGGCGAGGGGGGAGGCGAGCAGAAGAGCTTGTGTCCATTGTGCCTCCTCCTGTCTGTGCCCTGTGGTGACTGAGGACCCTACTGCAGTTGCCTCGTATTCTCGGGACCTCAACATGGCTGAGGAATATCTTCCCCAATAAAATAAACCTCAGCTCAGCCACTGCAGAAACGAGGCTCCTCCGCAGACGCAATTTAGCTACAGCGCTCTGTTCATCTCCACTTGTTTGGCTTGAAACTGTAATCTCCGAACTCAGGAAAGTGAATCTACCAGTCTTCATTTTGGGCCTTTTTTTCTTTCTGAGCTAAAGCCTCGAGGCCACATCAATAAGTGGCATTCATCATATTAATGTAGTTGTTGGTTTGTTTGCTCTCAAGCAATTAGAGTCCTTGAGAAAACATCTTTATTGCCATGATGACATAAAGCCTAATTAGGGATCATTTTCATCCTCCTTCATTGAGGCTGGCAGGCAGATTAGTGCACCCACTCATGGTGATCCCCGAGTGAAACAGGGACTCTGACAGACTCAACACAAAGACCCGTGTCTCCTGCAACCCTGGCCTCATACAAGGCAACAATCCCATGTGGTTTCAAAATGGCCCTCCGAGGGGTTGGTGCTTCTGATGTAAATAACCTCGGTTTCCCTTTTCTGCTTGATTTCCTGCACAGAGGACCGTGTGTGTGTGTGTGTGTGGCTGACTAGTGTCATCTCATGATAGCTTTTCTCATTCTGACTTCAGACCCGCGCTCTCTGGTATGGCTGTGTAATATTCCTCGGATGCATCCTTACGGCACTGCCGCCACCACCATCGCATAAATAGGACACTGTCACCTTCGAGGCTTTGAAGGCCAGACAGCTGTGTGTGTTTGGACAAAACAATAGCAACGGAAAGATTTCATGGCTCTCAGGGATACTACATGCCACAAGGCTGAAGCCAGAGATGCTTATACTCATGATGAGATAGAATTGGTGAAAAATCGTAGAGCTGTAACTGAGCTGACTTACTAGTTGACTAATAAATAAAGCTTACATGTAATATACGATTGGACTCAAATAGATCCGTCTTTGTGTTAAATATGAAATATCAATACAGTGATAATGTGCTGATGATTCTATCTGTGTTTTGTGAAATTGGCTGTCACCAGGGCCCAGATAATGTACATGCTATGACAACTGTTGATATGATATGATAATGATAACATGCATTATCTTAGAAACATAGCTAATAGCTAACATGGCTTCCTATATGGCACCTAACTTCAGAAACGCACCAGTCTTTTATTACTTGGGGCACAGATGATTTGTAACACTAATTACAGCCAAAATCTCTCCCACAGAAGAGATTTTGATGCTTGAGAAGACTTTTTTTTCATTGCTACCTTCTATGGGTATTCTGTTATGTGTTTTATGTGTTGTTGTGTTGGTTTATTCTTATAAAGAGGAAATACGGCCTCATTCAGTGAGCAGTATCTCAGAGAAAGGACATCCACCCCACACATTCACTTTAATTATCCTCTCTCTGTAATGTGCTTAGAAGACTAATTTTAGAAAACAACCTCTCCATTGCCCGACTGTCCTCTGAGGAGGGGAGTGGCATATCGACTGGGAGGGGAGAAGGACAAGCTCTCCTCTCAACTGGAAAGTTAATAAGACTTGTTTGATCTCTGCCTGCCTGCCTGCCTGCCTGCCGAACAGCTTAGCCATGGCATTTTTTGTCCCTGAGGTTACAAGAAGCTTTGAAAGGAAACAAAGGTTAGCCATGTTCCATTTCTGTACACTAAGGACAAAAAGAGGAAATCAAGCGCTGCAGCCTGCAGCTTGACAAAGGGAGAGCCATCTTTGATTCCACTCTAATATGCAGAGGGCAATGGTCGCCCTGGCGATACAAGGATTTGCACAGCTTAATATTACACACAAGGGCCGGCAGGCCAATACATGCTCCCACAGTCAGAGACCGTTAAGCAACGCAAATAAGTCAATCCTTTGAGGCTCAAGCCTCAGTTGCCTTATTAAACAGTGGTTTAATCCATACGGATTGCCTTATTAAACAGTAGTTTAATCCATGTGACTGAACAGAAGACTGATGCCATTCACATTTGACCACAGTGTTGGAATGCCAAATTACTGCATCTGTAACTAAATACGTCACAGGACAGGGAGATTAAAAGAGCTGAAGGAGATAAAACTTAATGAGTCAAAACGAAACATGACAGACAGAGAGAGACAGACAGTTAGAGATGTGTGAAATACATCATAAAAACAACAATAAAATAAAATCATACTCTCTAATCCCATCATTATACAGTAAGTTTGTCGCAGTGTTTGTGGATGCGATTTGTAAATATATTAACAAATAAAAACAAACCAACCAACCAAAAAACACACTGTATATGTCTAAAATCGAATCTCTATTTGTCTAGCTGTCTCTTTCACCGTAGCAATTAATCAGTATCTGAAGAAAATATACTGTGTCGCTCTGAAACAAAGACAGACTTTTTTAGTGTGTGCTGGCAGAGTGGACGAGTGTGTTGTGCCGCTACCCAAACTGAGCCCACTGTTGAATGTGGAACTGCAAGTGGCCTCACCAACCAGCAGCACAAGAAAAGCTGAGTCATCGACGGTGCTCTTTTACTGGCCAAGACCAAGCAGTCGTGTTCACTCTAACGGCTCAATGAGTGGAGCTGCTCAAAGCACAACAGCAGAGAGGCTAGCTCAATTTGCTTCAGACAGGACTGATGATCCTTTGCTCTGTGGACCACTGTCTGGGCTGGACAACGACTGTCTGACTTCCCTTGGCTTGGCCGTTAGTGTGTTCGGTTCATCAGTCACTCCACACAATAGAGGAACACAAAGACACACATCTCATGACTGCTTTGTTCACTATGCAGTGATGTGGTCATGGATCCTGTGCTTAAAAATGCAGTCTGTGATTTTGGCTAGTTGTTTAGGTGTGAATTCAGCAGCCAATCAGAATTTAAAAAGTAGCTGAAACAGTAAATTGCAGGATATATACACTAGGATGTTTCTGGACATACACACACACACACACACACACAAACAGGAGCATACTGAATGCGATGAAAAGAGTACAGTACAGTACACTGTACCATCTTTCTGTTTAAACTCTTGCATTATGCAAATCTAATATGTATTATCACCATACCAGGAATAGTAACACCAACACAGGAGCACCTCAAGGCTGCGTGCTCAGCCCCCTGCTGTTCACACTTCTAACCCATGACTGTGCAGCTCCACACAGCTCAAACCACATCATGAAATTTGCTGATGACACAACTGTGGTGGGTTTGACAAGCAGAGGCAATGAGAACCTGTACAGAGCAGAGGTGACGCAGCTCAGTAACTGATGTGCTTGTCCCTCAGTGTGGACAAAACTAGAGAATTAATTGTTGATTTCAGAAGACTTCCAGGAGAACACACCCCACTGTCCACAGACATAAACATTCCAGTTGAGACTATTCAGGACACAAAGATTCTGGCCATCCACATCACAGACACCGTCACATGGACCGAGAACACCACATACATTACAAAAAAACTCAGAAACTATTTTCTGCGAAGGCTGAAGGCCCACCTCCCCTCCCCCATCCTGACAACCTTCTACAGGGGGACTATTGAGAGCCTTCGTAGCAGTGCCATCATGCCATAGTTTGGTAACTGCACTGCGGCAGAAAGAAAGGCCCTGGAGAGGATTGTGAGGATGGCTGAAAAGATCACTGGGACATCTCTTCCCATTGTCTGCGCGAAGCCATAAACAGACGCAACACACCGGTCCCATGGACTGTTCTCCTTAATGCCATCAGAAAAAAGGTGCCACAGCATAACTGCTGTGACACCTGATAACCTCCTTCCCTCAAGTAGCCAGACTGTCGAACAACAAAACATGACATGTTTATTCACACTGAACTGAATGCACACCTACACTTTTTCTATGCTGCTAAATACTCTGTATTCTACCTTCACCACACTGTGAATCTATCTTACCACAATTAGTACTCTGTTACAAGTCTACTTATGCCCTGTCTTGTTCCTGTTTATATATGTGTATATATACCTTAAATGTGGCTCCACTTGAATCCATGGTGAAATGTTTGTCTAACTATATACAGTGTATATGGCTGAAATGACAATAAAACCCACTTGACTTGACTTGACTTGACCACAGCTGCTATGCCCTGAACTGAATCATGAATATTCTTCTCAGCAAGATGTCTTGACAATCTCACTAAATGTGTACAGCGTTAAACCAGGTTTGTCTCAGTGGTTTTGGCTCCAATAGAAAGGTGGTCTCCACATATTTATTTATGCACGATGTGGACTGTGGAAATAACGTTTACCAACTCAAAGTCTCAAATTGATTTTAATTCATGCATTTCATTTCAAAACAGCAAATCAGTGGTTCTTCTTCTACCATCCCAAAGATTGATTTATTGTCTGGCGGCCTTTGTGTAATTCCCAGACGTACTTTACTCGCAAACAGAGAGTGATGACGTTTTTTAATTTACTGATTCAGTGGCTCACGGTAAAGGGATGTATGCACGGCTTAGAAGGCGCATTGTTACGGCTCCCGCATTCGCTAAAGATATTTCATTACGCCCTTTAGAGACCCAATAAATCTCCCTGCAAGTGGCCAGCCGCTTCTTGGGCTGGCACACTTAGATGCAGAAACACAATGGGAGCACGTGGGTATCGTAATCACTCTGCTCACGCCAAGGCCAGGGCTTTGTGTTTGGAGCCGGGGATGGAGGTTGCGTGGGTGTGCGGGCGGCTGGCAAACTGCTGTCTGTTGCATTTGTCTCAATTGAGTGAGAAAAGCCAAACCAAGCGAGTTGAGAAAGCTCTTTTTTTTATCTTATACACACAGACAGACCCAATTCCAACACACACACACACACACAGTTCACAGACACACACACACTGCTTGACATACTCTTCACTGTTCTCACCTACGCAATCCAAATTAGAAATATCTGCACCGGCTCACATTTCTGTGAGATTCTGGCAGGAGATGAACGTGTGAGACCAAACTTCACTCCTTCACTCGATTATTCACACTTTCTTTCCCGTTTAAGGTTAGCAGAGAATGCAGCTGAATCCAGTCACCAGTCCACACAGTGGAGAGACACATTGATTTCTTTTCTTTTTTTAGAGAGACACCTGACCATTTTGTGTCCAACGCAATCTTGGGGAAGAGCAGAAGAGGAAATGTTGTGAGGTGTGTATGAATTTTGGTCCCTATGACTGGCACTATTGCTCTCCCCCAAACACACACACACTCCACCACACACACACACACACCAGACATTTTGCCTGACAGCGTTGGAGAGGAGGAACGGATAGGGGCTAATTCTCAGCTGGCTCTGTGTCAGTGCTGCCAGCAGTAAGTTCTGCTAAGCTAAGCTAAGCTGAGTGGTGAGGCAGTGCCACTACTTCTAACCCCTCAGGGAGGAGTCGGTGCTGCCAGAGTCTTCAGGCCCAGCAGTCAGTCAGTCAGTCAGTCCGGCGGTGAGTCATTGAGTCTCTGATGCTCTCGTTCATTCTCTTGCTTTGCTTTCCCTCCTTTTTCATTCCTTTTAGCTGCCTTGCCTCACACACACACACACACACACACACACACACGCACACACACACACGCACACACCTCGTTTCTTTAGACTATAGCATTGCCACTGCCACTGCACACGCGCAC